>PVHP010016034.1:0-36517 GCA_004024765.1 Zapus hudsonius | reverse complement strand
TCCATCGACCATAGGAGGGTTAAGTTTAGGAATACCTTATTATACACAGTTTATAGAGCTGGAGAAAAGGCTAGAAGGAAGAACTCATGATTAGGAGGGGATTCCTGAAGCTCTCTGTCTGTGTACAGAATCCTTAAAAGGTCATTTTCCTACAGCTGGCCAGCCATGGAGTGTCTTCCTGGAGCAATCTCTGACACAGCTGCTCTGCAAAAGTAAGTGCCTTGGTGCCAATAGCACCATGAAGTATATAACTAATCAATCATGTAGGGCTGAGGAAACAGTTCAGTGCTAAAGCAGTTGCCTAGCATGTATGAGGCCCTGAGTTCAATCCCTAGCACTCTATTATAATATTATATTATATTATATTATATTATATTATATTATATTATATTATATTATATTATATTATATTATATTATATTATATTATATTATATATAATATTATAATCCATTGCTTCTGCAAGAGAGAGACATATAATATGTGAAATTCAGCACAGTGCCTGGCACTTGGTGAGTGATATGACACCATGTATCATATTATCACCGCTGCTACCACTATAGAACCCTTAATTCATCTGCAAAACTAGAATTCAAAGTGGAATTACCTTTGCTTTATCTTTGAATTTGCCCTGCCGTTCATCCCAAGACCTAATGCATACTCAATTACTGCTTAGTGACTGGACAGCTTCAAGACTTCTGTCTCTAGGCACATCTCAAAAGTCTCCTTTGCACATCCTGCTCACATCTCTTTGCCATACAAGATGAGTCTACAGCTGTCATGGTGCTGTAAACTGCCAGACAGACAGTCATGGACCCCGGGGAGCTTTGAAACTGACCAGATAGGTAAGAGAACCCAAATGGAGCAACAGTGCATAACTGCTATGGGGGTAAGAAGCTACTCTGATTGGATCTGAGATCCTTTCCACAGGAGGGAATTCATTCCTGGTACTGAAAACCTAGTCAAAAGTCTATAGCCTCGAGGGTCATAGGTGGAAAATTACTACAGTTTTCTGGCTCAATGGATATATTATGGTCATCAAATTACCCTCAAAATATTTATACTTAGAACCATAGATTATTGCTACTCTCATTTTTAGACAAAGAAATTTCTTCTTGAAGATAGTGGTGACAACTGTGGAAATCTAGAACGTATCAAATTGCTTAGAATAAGTGACTGTTGAGGGCTCAACACTAAATATAACATTTTCATCACACCCACCAAGGCTCCTGGACCATTGTAGAAAGGAAGGCAGACACATAAGAACCAGAGGTTGGCAAGGAGTGCTTTGGAATGCTATTTTCAGAATACAAAATGGCCATTGCATTCATGGCCTCACAGTGGCTGTCATTACCTGAACCAAACCTGCACAATATTGGCTCATGGTCATTCCATTATGGATACTGGAGGAATGACTAGGTAGAAAATGAAAGCATCCAATGGAATTGGGGCCAGAGAGCAGAGACAAAAGACGGTAATGGCGGTATTGTGGTAAAATAAATGATGCACATGTATTGAAAAAAATCTTAATAAAAATTCTTTTTTAAAAATAAAAGCCTAAGAACCTAGGTACATCAGGCTGTTAATGACCTGTCTCCAAGGAAATACTGCCCAGTACTAAAACGATTCACCACCAAAAGGTGCGATTTATAGTGTCATTTTTCTTCTGTGATATTTTGTGCCACATTAAATTTTATCCAAAGCAATTGAGTTTCTAAAACTAAGCTTAAAGGCAGAAGGCCAGAGAGGGGGCCGATGAATATGGTTATGCTGGGTTCAGCAGTGAAAAGAGGATTCATCACAAAATCCCACTTCAAGTTTACATGTGGTAATTAACCAGAAGAAAGCTTCCTCCTGGCCCTGGGTACAATGGTAAAACCCAAGAGTCAAGATGTTCTACCAAAAGAAGAAGGAATAAAAGTCTCTCTTAGCTGTTTTCTCTGTCACATTATCAAGGCACCTCTGTGGAAGAAACAGCTGACTCTTGGTTGAAGCAGAAGAAGGAATTAGGTTCATTTTTGTGTCCGATCAGGTAACTCACCCATTCAATCATTTTACGTACATTAAGATGCATATTCACCATTAAATCCAACGCTTAGCCCTGCCCCATCCCCCCAAGCCTTTCCTTGGAGTGTTCAGGAGTGTGTAATCCCAAACTTGCTAATAGTAATCCACGTTCTATTTCACTTTTAAACGTAAAAACAGGCGTGTTAATTGATTCAGTGGATGCCAATTTAGAAGGGCCTGGTGATTTCTTCACTTCTGTTAACAATTCCAGAATTCTCCCTCATTTTTATTAAATGATTCTCACTGTATATTATTTCACCAAAGAGCTGAGCTGGAGCAAATATCACAGCTGTCTCAGCACTGGAGGCTCCTGGAACACTGCCTCTAATGCTGTACCTGTGAATGACATGAGGTATCTCAGTAAACCATCAACAATTTTCCCAGTGTTTTGGCTCCTGAGGAGTAGGGAGTCCCATCATGCAGTGAATTTGCTATTGGGCTAAATAATCCCTTGTCCACATCTACAATGTGTCGTTACCAAAACTGTCCTCACTGCAATGTGGACAAATTAAAGTTCAAAGTTCTAATTCTCTCCTCTATCATGGACAGAAAGAACAGTTATTTATTTAACCCTGAAGCAACTTTTCTCGTGTCTTGATTTTACTCTGTATTCAACTTGGATCTCATAATCCTTCATGTCAATGTCTTTTCAGACTCAAATAAAAAAAAAGATCAAAACCTAAAATCAGTCTGAGTGTACTAACATGAAATGATAACTAAGAAATCAATCAATAAATTTAGGCATATTAAAAATCTGTGAAGTGGCCATCCTGTGCGGTACTAGGAGGGGTTGATGCTAATCTACATAATGGATGTTATTTGGCAATTGCTTTTTATAATTGGTTTATGCATATTAACTTCTAAATTAATAGATTTACTTCATAGAGAATGAAATTGGGTCAAAAACTCACCCTTAACAACTGAGAGAGAAATCAAGAAAAGACATTATAAGGGCTGGGCTAGAGAGATGGCTTAGCTGTTAAGCTGTTTGCCTGGAAAGCAGAAGGACCTGAGTTTGATTCTCCAATACCCATGTAAAGCCAGATGCACAAGGTCGTACCTCTCTCTCTCTCTCTCTCTCTCTCTCTCTCTCTCTCTCAAATAATATATTTTAAAAAAACATTATAAGTGCCAATATAAATTAAAATATTCTTCTCTTTGCTCACCTATAATTTTTTAAAGTTTGTAATGATAACTATCACATATAATCATGCTGCAATTTCACCGTAATCTCTTCTCATTACCTTCTTTGTCCCATACCCCCCTTCCAATGGAACCCCTTCTTTATTCTACCCCTAGTCCCTCTTCTCTTTTGTTATCTGTTTTGCTTATTTAACAGTCCTGCATCATCCATGTTGAAATAGCCATGGGCTCAATATTGTTCAGGTCTTGTATTTAAAATCCTAAGAACAAAGGTCACTTCATGTCTGGAGGTCTGGAGGATAGTATCCCAAGGGAGTCCTCCTCATCCAATGGCTCTCGTTTTCTTTCTACCCCATCTTCTGTTAAGGTTTTCTGAGCGTCAGAGGGCATGATATTTCTCTTTATTTTGAATAAAGGACAAAAGAAGGACCCCCTCCCTCTAGAAGCATTTATTTAGAAAATATATAATTGTGACTATAAGTCTGTGTGATTAGATCCATGTGAATCTTTTCACAAGCTAAATAAGGCTCTTTTCAGCTTTGTAGCCAATGGTGTCTTTCTCAAGTCCCAAAGAAACATCATTTTGAAACACATTTACAAGGAAGAATATATCTGTACATACCAATTTCTTAGAGACACAAGAGTGTAAATTCCAAAAGTGTTGCCAAGTTCCAGGCTTCAGAACTATCTCATTTATGATGTAGTGAGCTACTGTTTTCATATAGATGAAGCTGAAGCATGAATTTGGGGGTTCCTTGTCAATACACCAAGGCACCAACAAATTTACAGTACCCCAGATTCTTGTCCTATGAATTTAAAGAATTAATATCTATAGACCAGAGGGTACAGTTTAGAGAGACTTTATTAGATTAACAGAAGGAAAGAAGAGGAAGAACAAAGGCTCTCACCATGAGGAACACAAGATGGAGCAAAGCCCATGAAGAAGTAGGAGTCTCCCCTATCTGAACCCTAGGACAGGAACTTGGAAGTCTAGGAGAGATAATCAGGCAATAAATAGGCCTTGTCCACCTCAGAAGGAAGGAAGGAAGGAAGGAAGGAAGGAAGGAAGGAAGGAAGAAAGAAAGAAAGAAAGAAAGAAAGAAAGAAAGAAAGAAAGAAAGAAAGAAAGAAAGAAAGAAAGAAAAAAGAAAGAAAGAAAAAGAAGGGAAGGAAGGGAGGGAGGGAGGAAGAAAGAAGAGATAAGATTATTTTTCCCTTTCTAGATACCCCAGAGACCTATTTCATCTACCAAGATCCTATGACCCAATAATACCATCATATATGAATCCATTAATGGATTTGTTCAGAGCTTAGGCAGGCCAGAGTTCTGGACAGTTGGATAAGCCAGTTGAGAAATAAACCACTTCCTATGACAACTTGGGAGAAAATTCATGACACAACCAAAGGAAACACATGCAGTGTCTCAAAGTCTCCATTCACATTGACATTGAGGCATCCTTCACAATTCTCAGAGTATCTGGAATGAACAAGAACACCAGTGCAAGGCTCCATGGAGGATCCATGCACAAAGAAAGCATTGTGTGTATTTTACTATTAATATCTGTGTATATATAATGGAACACAGTTCAGACTCATAAACAGCAAAGGCAGACATTTGTCTCAAGATGCATGAAGCTAATAAACGAAAGCAAGTAGAGGATGACCAATGGTGTCTTTGTTGTCTGTGTAGGGCTGGGAATTGTGAGAAATCCAGAGACACTGGCCAAAGAAGTGAATGTTTCAGATATACAGGATAAATGTATTCTGGAGCTCTAAGACTCAGCTTGATTGTGGCAATGTTATCACTCTATACATTGAAATTTACCCATAAATTAGATATTAAATTTGATCATCCTAAGAATACACATATGACAAAGGTTTCTGAAGAGATGATTAGGTTCATTTGGAGATATAATTGTGGTAGTTTGGATAATGTCCCCCAGTAGATTCAAAAGTTTATTATAATTATAAATTGTCTCCAGCCAGTTCTGGCTGGAGGAGGTGTGTCATCTTGGCCGGCCTGATCCTAGGGTTCAACCCTAAGGTGTTTCTGGGGTGGGTCTGAAATTCTAGCTTTACATATGCAAAAAGCAGTCTGAGCTCAAGCCTGGAGTTCCTCTTCTTTGCTGGAGGTGCTGGTGGGTGGGTCTCTCTGTCTCTGCTTGAATCTGTGAAAGGGAGCCAACCTTTCCTTAACTTCCCCATGGGTCTGTTACTTCAATAAATACTTTCCTCCCTAAAATTGTGCCTGGTTTGGAGATTCATCCCAGCGACATGTGGCTGACTATGACAATAATTATTTTGTGAACTACATGAATAATTAAAATACCGCTATGTAGCCTAAGCTAATACAGTTTCAATGTCAATTATACCTCAGTAATGTTGGGAGGCTACTGGTCAGCAATGTGCTATAACTCAAATGCCCACAGGGTACTAATTATTATGACAATAAAATACTAATTTATGTAAGAATTCTTTGGTTCAACTATGTTCCTATTATATTTATTAAAGCCTGAAGTTTCAGTGACTAAGCCACCCACAAGTAGATAACGGATTTGAAGATAAATGGACTGACTCCAGATTATTTTTGTAGATTATCCTCAATTGTACTCACTAAAAAAATAAGAAAATATGACTTTATCAAAGTAAAATTTAGATGGGATTTATGATTAGAATTTTCCAAACACTGGTTGTGTTAGGCATTGGACTTTAAAAAAAATTATTTTATTTAAACCTCACAACAAACTTAAAGCATTAGTTTTCATGTGGGTGTTTGTTTTTGTTGTTTTTACTTTTTCACACACATGTTCCCCCATGGAGGACGTCTGGAATTAAAGTCTGAGGTTGAGCTTGAAGGCTTCAGAGCTCAGGTACTTTCCATTATGAGTAATTTGCACAAACAGTGGAGGTCATACAACAGAGCAGTTAGCATAAAATAACACATGGACTGGTTAAATACAGCAGTAAATAAGAACAGGAGAGTTTTGCTGAATTAATGCGATATTTGAAGTGTAAAACAGAGAGAGCAAGCAATGTAAACTGGAATCAGGAAACTCAGAAGTTCCACCTGTTTATTCAGCTTATGGCATTGGAATATTTACCTTGTTAACTGTTCAGTTTTAAACAGAAAAAGCTCAGGAGGCACTAAACATATAAATAAGAACAAGACAAACATGGAGCCTGGCGTCTTGCAAGTTGTATATGATTTGGAGAAACTGAACCAGTGGTCATCAGGTCTACAGATTCTGCAGTGGGACATGAGGAAATGGAAGAAAGCAAGAGTGTGCAATGAGGAGGGAGAGACCTTTCTGGCATGCAGGATAGAACTGATGATAAGTACATTGTAAATTCCTCTTATGCTTAAGAAATGTACACACACACACACACACACACACACACACACACACACACACACACACAAATAAAATAAAATAAAATATACCCTAAACCTAGTTTGAAAACCACACAAATTTGCTTGTTTCAATCTCTACCTCTCTGTATACCCCCCCCTCTCTCTCTGTATTTTAGCATGACTTTCTGGGAAAGCAAGATGAAGGGAACTGTATAAAAGAAAGATGGTACATATCCATGGAGGAGGAAGGGTGATGAGAATAAAGTCATTCTATGGAGCTCGTAAGTTTTGTCTTCAAAGACCTCTAACACTGAACATCCCAGAGATTTCACAAAGAACCTTCATCTGGGTCTCTACCACATCCATGGATGCTGATCATAACAACAGCCCCTATTACAGGATACCAGATTTTAACCAAGATATGGATCCACCACTCAGACAGGAACATGTTAAACTCCTCTGCTGCTGCTGACTCAAACAGGAGCCAAACTAACTTTGCAGCTAACACTTCATAATAGTTATGTGCTCAATAAATGTCCACCCTGAATATGGATTTCACAAAAATGCAACACTATAGCCACCCCAAGGGTTTATGATCCATGATTCATTTTGCAAAATGGCTTGATTCACTTGAAGCAGTAAAATCTGAGAACTTCATGGCTCATAATAATGTCAGAGGGAGCAATCTCCCATGCTAACTGTGTGCCGAGAATTAAAGCCATGCTGTCTAAACACTGCGTCCATTCAGTGGGTGCTCCAATCAGCTGGGCCCACCCCAGATACTCTGATGAGTAATGGGTAAGCTCAGTTCCTTTCTCATTATCTGAAAGCTGCAATGTATTGATCTGGCCCATCCCTAGGAAATGAGCCATCCATGAAAGGGGATGAGTCTTAGCTCCTTGATGATTTTACTTTGGGCCCTGTTGCAGTCAGCTTTCTTGTTGCTTCCACAAAGGCAGTTGATGGGAGGAATGGGTTTATTTTGGCTTTCAGTCTTAAGGGGAAGCTCCATGATGGCAGTGAAAACTATTGTATGAACAGAGGCTGGACATCATCTCCACCACAGCATTGCAAACAGCAGGAGGAAGATGTGCCAAAAGCTGGCAATAAGCCAGCCCCCAACAACACACCTCCAAAAAAGGTTCCAATTCTAAAACTGCCATCAGCCTGGGATCAAGCATTCAGAGCACATTAAGTTTATGGGGAACATCTGAATCAAAGCACTACCGGCCCCCTGGTTGAGATCTATTTCAGCATCAAGCTCTCTTCCAACCTTAGGTCCTGACGCTATCATCTATTCCCACACATGTTCCTAAAATGCAAGGCTTCATTCCTCAAATTCCAACTTAATGCTATTTCCCCCAGGAACTTGTATTTTACACTGCTGTGATATTTTGCTCGTTAGTGTCAGAGTCTTTATCAAGACAATTAGTAGGTAATAGTCCCTCAGCTGTCTGTGGGTATTTCCGTGTGTGTGATGGAATGTAAATAGTAGATACACAGACAATATGTCATATCAGTTAGGGCTTTCATCCAACACCATTTGATAGCTGCACTAGAAGATCTAAGAAATTTAACCCAGATATCTAGTGGAAGGGACAAAACCATACCTATGACCCTTCCTTTTCTATCAGAATGCCTGATTCCCAACCCTCCTCGGCTACTTTGCATGTCCTAGAAAGCATAAAGTGAGATGAACCTAAGTTACACATTGCCTAGGCATGGCTGTAAGGGATCTGATGATGACACATGTTCTCACTGGCAGTGGTTCAACGTCTTTCATCTGCTTTTCTAAAAAAAAAAAAAAAAATCAAAGAAAATATTATGTTAATTTCCATTCATTTTTACTGCATCTTACTCAAATATCCTTTCTCAATACTTCCCGGCTGACTCATCAGTCCAAGGACATTGTGGATGGTGGTTCTCTTCCTGGAGATGAAAATTCTTGTTTTCTGAGATGTTTTGTCTTCCCAGGTGAAGGAAGAAAGAATAAACCACGGAGCTCTGGCTTAGCTTCCAACAGTGGCTGATTCAGAGCCCTGTTGCAGAGTGGACTGACTGTGTGGTTCTGGTTTTGGTCAATGAAATTCTTCATCAAATGATGCATCTTGAAAATGAAGGTAATTTATTAGGGTAACATTTGGAATGTAGTTACAGGATTGCCTCAACTGCAGTTCCTTATCTTGTCCAGTAGGTGGTGTTTCCATGATTCTTTTGGCTGGAATGAAAAATAGGCTTCCTAGTTGCTGGAAGATTTTTCTCACAAAGGCAGAGCAATCTGGTGAGCTGTTCCACAAATATTTAGTGAGCACCTGCTAGGTAAAGCATATGGAGCGTGATGGATGGTACACAGAAGTACAATGCGGGTTCCCTGCCTCAAAGACTTGGAGCCCCTGGGAGTCCCAAGCATCACCAAAAGGAGTGTAATTTGTTACAGTCACTTGTGGAAAGTGACAGTAAGTTCTAAATCCGAGCATACATCTGCCCTCTGGCATGGCGAGTGCATTCTTAGATATACACCCAAGAGCAATGAAGGCATATGGTACCAAAAGCCTTGAACAAGTAAGTCCAAAGTGGTTTTATTTATTATAGTTCCGACCAGGAAAGAGCACACCAGTGACAGAATGCGTGAATAAATTGTGATCTGCTCGTATGGTGAAATAGGAGCCAACAGAAAAAAGAAATCTCTGTGATACATACCAGCTTGGATACATCTGCAGAGAGTGTTGAGCAAACAGAGGTAGATATTGAGGTGTACATATTTATGATTTTATCTATATGAAATACAAGGAAAAGAAGAACTAATTTAAGCTGATCAAAGTCAGAACAGTTCCCTTCATGTAGGCAGAAGAAAAAGTGAGATTTCAGAGTAACTGCAAACATCTTGTGTCTTGGGCTGGATGTTACATAAGAAATACTATGTGTATGCACACATGTGTAGTATGTATGTCTGGCTTAGCATCAGAGAACATTCCTATGTGGATATTACAGCTCAGTTGAAAACAGAAACCACAGAGAAGGATATCCAGCTGACTGGGGATGGGGGGGCAATGAGGAATTGGGGATAACAACTCATTGTTGGCCCACTAAACAATGTAACGCATTATGGACAATAAAAAAAAAGAAAGAAAACAGAAACCATGAAGAAGCACATGATGATACCCTGGGATCAAGTGATTCCCTTATATATTTCATTATAGGTTGCACATGTCCAATCTGAAATCTGCAATGCCAAAACATACAAAACTCTAACATTGGAAATCATACCATCAGTGGAAAATCTCACACTGAAATTTGAGAGATCACAGACAAAATGCAGGTGCATTATTATACTGTGTTAAATTACTTCCAGGTTATATGGTACAGGTGTATATGAAACAAAGAAATGAATTTTGAAATTGATCCTGAACCTTGACTATTAGCTACCTCATGTGAAAAAACATCATAAATCTGGAAAAATCTGTTATCCAAAACATTTCTAGACTGAACCATTACAAGAAAAGGATAGTCTATTTTAAACATGGAACAAGCCCCTTGGAAACATCATATAGTTTCTCTCCCTTCTCTTCCTTCCTTCTTTCCTTTTTTCCTTCCTTCATTCCTTCCTTTTTAATTGCAATAAGATGTAGTCCAAGATGGCGTCCAACTTGCTGTAATCCTCTGGGATCTGTCTTTTTACTTTGTAATTAGCTGCTTCTTATTCCATTTATTAATCCTTTGCTTCGTCTGTATAGGCCAGCGCAGCACACATGGAGTAAAAGGGAATAAAGTTCAAATCATATCATAAGGTGACAGTGGAGGCTATAGTGGGCTGATACAAAAATTAGTCTCAAAACCTTGGCAGGTTGGCATGGGCTTGTAGCAAGGCTGTAACACCCACCATCCCTTAATTTTGAGGAAGGAAACAGTGATGGGGTCAAAACATGGGGTCATTTACTGACTCTGAACAGCGCAAAGGGAAAGTAGATCTTCTCCCAACTGCAAAAGTGTTTCTATCTGAAACTGCAGGGCGAAGACAGTCTTTTGTTCTTTTTGTCATATTATTGAGTAGAAACTTTGGACAAATCATGTGCTGGTACCATTCCTCCCCTCCCTGGACCGATTCCACTGAGGGCTCTCCTCAGTGGGATAGCTGGTATTCACCATGGCATTTAGGGATATGAGTTGTGAGAGCAGCAGTCAGTCATGGGGTAGGGGCAATGCCTTTGGATACATCTTCCCACTCTATGGTTTACAGTCTTTCCATCCCCTCTTCCACAAATTTCCCTGAACCTTGGCGGGTGTGCTTTTAAGTCTACTTTACTGTTGAGCTCTCAGCAACTTTTGGTTTGGGCTCTGATATATTTTGAGTGTTCCTGGTGGCTTTGTTAGGCTTGCTCTTGCTCAACTCACAAATTCCTCTGTGATTTCACCTACACCCTAACTGAGAAGCAAGAGGCGGTTCATCTTGTAATATGGATTCAGTCTTTTCTTGTCATGTTGATAAATTTTGATTGTCCTGAGTGTTCTCTGTATTATGTAAAAGAAAAACGGAATCTCAAATGAAGAGTGAGAACAGCATAGGTTATAGGTTAAAGGGATAAACATAATTCAGAGAGATTTTGATGGGTGTAGCCTTTTTTTTTTTTTTTTTTTTTTGGTCAAAAACCAGCAGAGCTTCTGTCTCTAAAGGATTCTGACTTGGTCCCCAGTTCCTTTCCACTGAGTGGATTCCTAGCCAATCAGAGAGCCATTGGTCTGGACTGGGTGCTACTATCCCGCAGTTGCATACATCTTGTCCAGCTGGTTGAGTTTTGTAGAGCAGTGTTCCCTGCTCATTCACAAGATTGATGGTCTTTTCCCCTCAGCAGTTCATGCAGCGCCCTCCAGCACTGTACCAGCTAGCCATCTGGGACCTGGATTCCTTCCAGATTGCAACAAGATCTCTGGATATTCTGTGTTGGCAGCTTGTGGTGTCTTTGGCAATAGGCCCTTCCTTACCTTTTACTCAGGCAAGTATTTAAGTGCTTTGACTGAAGCCTGTCTTATTTTGAGGACCTCGTAGGTTTCTCCAGCCCTCAGCTCAGTGTGGGGTGTAGCTGATTTCTGGTACTGGCAGTTACAAGTTTCAGAGCCCTTATTATGAGAAGTGGCACTGCTTATGCCGGAAGGATCTTTCAGCTTGCAGGCACAGTTTCTTGGAGTCAGTCCTGAGACAAACACTTTTCTATGATTGTCCAACTGCGATGGACGTATGTCTGTTTTTTCTAGTTCTTATCTGTTCATCTATTTCCTTTGTGAAATTTACTCTTTCCTGAGATCTCATGCTTGTGGACATCTTTCTTCTTTGGATGTGTGTGAAATTCTCTTAAGTGTATTCTTCAATGTTGGATGAGTGCTCATTAATTTATGCCTCTTTCAGGTCTCTCTTTCTCCATTAATTTAAGAAGATAACAGTGTTGGCAATTATTTACTCATGGATCTAGAGAAATATCATTATGTGCCTTCCTGGATTTCATTGTTTATGGTGTAAAGTTTAACATGTTTCTGATGTTTTCTTTTGTAACTGCTTGTTTTTTTTTTCTTACAGCTTATAATATTTTTATTTTTATTGTTATATAGCATTTTACACTAATGTGACATAAGAATTTCCCTTCTGGTCATGTCTGACTGGAGATCTCAAGGCCTCTTGTACTCGAATGTACATAATTTCCTATAGATTTGAGAAATGGCCTGCTTTACTTTTAAATAGTAAGTTTTCTGTGTCATTAGCTTATATCTCAGCTTCTTTTTCTATCCCATGATTTCCTGAGTTTAGTCCTTTGATAATATCCTAGAGTAACTGAACGTTGTGCTAATACTTGTGATGGTTTGATCCAGGTGTCTCCCAAATACATTTGTGTTCTGAATGCACCCAGAGCTGATGGCAGTTTTGGAATCTTGTTGTGTGTTTTTGGGGGGAGGGCTTATGGAAGTTATAGCCAGCTTCCCCTTGCCAGTGTTTGGCACACCTTCCTTCCGAGGTTTGCAGTGCTGTGGCTGAGGTGATGTCCACCCTCTGCTCATACCATACTTTTCCTTGCCATGATGGAGCGAGTCTGTAAACCAAATGAACCCATTCCTGCCATCAGCCTCTTTTGGTTGGGTTCCTTGTCGCAGCAATGAGAAAGCTGACTACAATACTTAACTAGTGTTTGTTCCTTTATTGCTATGTGGATATAATATTTACTTAGTTTTGCCTTCAGTCCATATTTGTTCTTTAGCTTGATCTGTTCTATGGTGAAGTTTTCCACTAATCTTTCTTTCTTTTCTTCTTTCCTCTCAACTTTTGATTTGTTGAGGTTTTTCTTATGTTATTTCTAAATTTTTTTGCTTTTTTATCAATTTCCATGTTAAATTTTTCATTCACATAGATGACTTACTTATTCATGTCCCAATGGCATCATTTATCTGCATGAATTAACCATGGCTAAAATCATTAATCATTTTTAAACTAAACTTTGAATTATTTGCCTTGCCTATTAACCATTTCATTATCTTTGGATTCAGCTATTGAGAAGTTCTGAACTTTCAGAAAAATCATATCTACTTGCATTTTCATATTTCTTATATTTCTGAGTTGCAATCTTGCATATTATATTGGATAGATATCTCTTCTGGTTTTATCTGGTATATTCTTAGCAAGTGACATTTTCTTGAAGGCTGAAACTCCAGAACCACTCAGAGACAAAAGCAAACAGCCATAGCAGCAACTCCAAACCAAATGGATTCCTTCAGGCTGTTCCTGGATACAGGCTAGTCTGCAGTTTCCAGCCTCAGAATTGCATTCACCTTAGACACTTACATTTTCTTACACAAGGAAATGGTGATGGCCACAGTGAGCTTTGTGGCTTGTGGGCCATGCAGGTGCTTCTAGTTTAATTCAGAGGACGCTGTTTTGTAAACCTTCCCAGGGGGGTAAAAATCCAAACTGAGGGTAACTGCTGAGTGTGTCAGATGATAGTGGGGAACAAACTGAGCATGGAGAACAACACTGAACAGGAAGAAATAAAAAACCTGGAGTTCTGAAATCTGGCCTCTATGTTTTCAGATTCTGGCTGGAGAACTAGAACAACCTTCTGGGACTGAGCTCGGACCCTCAGTCCCACCTGACAGCACTCCACACATAGTAGGGAGACAACACAAAGGCCAAGCAAGCTGTGGTAGTTTGAATAATGTCCCCCAATAGAGTTTACTATAGTTGTGTTTATTAAATTGTTAATTGTCTCCACCCAGTTCTGGCTGGAGGAGATGTGTCACCTAGGCCAGATCCTAGGGTTCAGCTCTAAGGTGTTTCTGGGGTGGGTCTGGAATTCTAGCTATACATATGCAAAAAGCAGTCTGAGCTGAAGCCTGGAGTTCTTCTTGTTTGCCAGTGCTTGCTTGCTTCTGGAGGTGCTGTCTCTGTCTCTGCTTGGATCTGTGAAAGGGGGCCAGCCTTTTTTCCTTAACTTCCCCTGGGTCTGTTACCTCAATAAATTCTTTCCTCCCCCAAATTGTGCCTGGTTTGGAGATTCATCCCAGCAGTGTGTGCCTGACTACAACACAAGGCACTGTCCACAGGCTCTGGCTTTGGGTTATTCAAATTTACAGTTTAGTTGGGGGTGGGGCTTGCTTCTTGCCATATAACAGAAGAAGACACTAACCACCCCCCAACATTTCAGTGTGTCCATGCCTACCTTTCCTTTCTTCCCACCTGCCCCTCCTGGAAGTATCCTAGGCAGAACTGTGGCAGGACATCCCCAGGGTTCCTGACCTGTGATTACTCAAAGATGCTTGGGAATAGATTTCTGAGACATGCTGATCTGCATCCCAGGAGTCACTACTGCCACAAATCCTAACAATGGATTCAAGTCTTTTGTACACTGTTTGTCTGTGCCTCAGCCTATAATGTCTTTTTCCATCAGGGAACTCTTCTTTTACTTAAAAAAAAATTAGGTAACACCAAAGAAAATCTTTAATGTACTTTTGATAATTGCCATGGTTTTAAAAGATTTATGTTGTGTGTTAGTTTATCTATTCCAAGAAATGCAAACCTAGATGACATGAAATCCACAATATTTGAGTAGAGAAAATTTTATCTCACAACATAGCATGTGACTACCTGTTGTACTCCTGGTCATGTTTTATGATACCACTGTTATAATGTTCTTCAGAATGTACACGTGATAAAGATTTCTACTAGAGTATTATTCCAAATGCTAAGAGAATGATGTCTATTCATTATCATTATTGGCTGGGTGGTTGAAATACTACACTCTACCAAGACATCTCTTGAAACCAACTCAGAATCCATGCCCCTTATAAACAATAGGAAAGGAAGGACATGTTGCCTGAAGTGGTGACTAGAAATAACTTGTGAGACGTTTTCATGTAGACTTTTTAAAGAGTAAGGAGGGAAGTTTGAAAATAGGGACAAGTCAGTGAATAATTTTAATCTATGTTTTTATGGTAGTAGTTTTTGTCATTATATTTTGTAATTATATATTTAAAACATGTTCAGGATGCTAATAATATTGATGATATAAAGTATCATAATCTTTGTGAATATTTATTGTATATGTCTGGGTCATGAATCTCTGGTAATTTAAAATCTAATACTAAATCTATCATTAAGATTAAGTAACCCCAGTGGCAAAAAAAAAAAAAAAATTACACAGTGCACATAATAATTTAAATAGTTTACCTGAGTACCATTAGCCTAACAAATTTTATTCATAACATTTGCTGTTAAGTAACACCATTTTTGGAAAAATGAAAAATTAAAAATTTCTGTAGAAAGCAAGCACATATATTAAAATTATACCTAATATACTTTCTGTTTATATGGAAAATGGAGTTAGATTCCAGGCTCAATTTTAAGTGAAAACCTTTATGAATTGGAATTTAGACATTGGCTAGTGAGTATCATTATATCTGACACCAATTTTCTTCTAGAAAATAGTTCCTGGTTTAATTTTCAAATACCTCCACTTTTATATCATAAAAATTCCATTGTGTATACACTTATTTAAGTTCCCTGAGACATATGTTTCCTGACCAACCAAAGGGGATAATGATGTATTTAATAAGTCAGATGGTAGATGGATATCTCTCCCTAAGATTTTTGGTCCCAGAAGCCCTAAAAGAAAACACAAATGATGACTTGGTGCATTTTCCTAAGCTGCTGTATAATCAGCTCCAAGTCACTTGTCACAGCAGGGGCTGAGAAGTGTAGAAATGAGGGAGTCCCACATCACCCAGAACACGGATAACCACAGGAAAGCAGAATAAGATTCAGAAATAATTGGAAGTTGGAGGCAAGGGAGGAATGCTGAGTAGAAAAACACATTTTCATTGAGGAGACATTTCTCACAGTTTCCTGAGTTGATTCCGCTTGTCAGGCTCTGTCCTAGACTCCACAGGTATAGAGGTTCACCAGGCCCTGTGAAGAGAAAGCTGCAAATGAGTGGAAAGAAAACAGGTCAACATCAACACAAAGCAAGCTAGTGTGTTCAGTGGTGAAAACACTGCTTTCCACCAAGCATTTAGTTTTAATTAATTATTTATTAAAAAGTGGATAATCGTGCCACTAATGCAGGGTAAGAATATCACATGAAGGATTGGTCATTTTAAGACCTTGGAACATTCTGTCTGTCTGTCACAGTCAGCCACATGTCAATGGGATGAATCTCCAAACCAGCCACAATTTTGGGGAGGAAAGTGTTTATTGAAGTAACAGACCCAGGGGAAGTTAAGGAAAAAGGCTGGCTCCCTTTCACAGATCCAAGCAGAGTCAGAGACAGCACCTCCAGAAGCCAGCAAGCAAGCACACTGTAACACTGTAACTCACAAAACAGCAGAACTGCCAGACTTGGGTTCTGACTGCTGTTTTGCATATGTATCCCTAGAATTTTGCATCCAATTTGAAATACCTCAGGGCTAGACCTCAGTAGGCCAGGCCAAAGTGACACCTCCTCCAGCCAGAGAGCTGGAGACAATTCACAATTATAATGAACTTTGATTCTTTTGGGGTACATCTATTCAAAACTACCACACTGTCTGTCTGTCTATCTATCTATCTATCTATCTATCTATCTATCTATCTATCTATCTATCTATCTATCATTGATCTATCTATCTATCATTGATCTATCTATTATCTATCTATCAACTATCTATCTTATGTCTATTTAAAACACACATATTAATACACCATCATCCATTCAGACTATATAACAAGATGCTGGGTAATTTATATCACAGTTCTGAAAGTCTGGGAAATCTGGGATCAAAGTGACCACGGATTTCATTTCTAGCAAGATTATTCTCTCCCTTCTTTTCCTGCTTGGGCCCTCATGGCTGCATCCTTACCTGCTAGCAGGACCTAGACCTCCCACAAGCTTCTTTGTAGGGCCACAGCTCCATTCAGGGGGCTCACCCCTCACATTCCACTTATCTTCCAAAGGTCCCTCCTCCTAACACCAACACTTCGGAAGTTAGAACGGGGATAAATTTCAATATATAAATTGTGGAGGTGCATAGAATCAGAATCACATCCATGACTCACATTCACATACACCATTTATAAAGACTGCTGGAACATTATAGAAGTATCTGGCAATACTGAAAATATTGCTTTGAAAGTATAAAAGTGTCACTGTAGTAATATTTTAAATGCAAGTTCTTATCTTCTCGATAGCTATACCATATTTTTTTAATGAAATAATAAAATTCTAGCTTTAGATTTTTCTAACAAAATGTATGGCCAAATAAGGAGATGAGTATGGATAAGCTAACATGAGTATTAAATTCTCATTTTTGAAGTTGGGTGATAGATATATCATTTTTTAAAAAAAAATTACATCTGCTGTGGTATGTTTAATATATTCTTTACTAAGAATCATGAGATAATTTTGAGAGTCAGGAATGGCATAGATTTGAACCCCTGGTTGGCACACAAATGAATATAAAATGTGGTTACAGGCAGACTGAGCAGGGCTTGCCCTTGCCAGTGGGTGTCTGAGTCACTGATATTGAGGACACTGATTTTATTTTGCAGGCAGCACTGAGTCACTTTTGGAGTTTTGATCAAGGAGATTCTATGATCACTGGTGCTTTGTGGCCGATGCTGACAGTAGGAGATTAAAGCCAAGCACGCAGGGCACTTTCTCAGCGTGGATGGAACCTCTGAGAGGCACCTTCCTTTAATTTTTACAGTGTGTTTTGATCCCAATAGGCCAGGAGCTTGCTCACCTCTGTGTTAAGTGAAGCCCACAATGCATTGTATCTGAACCCCTGGGGGAGAAATCTGGCTTCTCAAATGGATTAATGTGCTAAAATTGTCCCCAGCAGTGAGGGTGGGAAACCAGACAGGCATTGTTAAGCAAATGTTCACTCTGCATGCCTGCTTCCTATTAAAGGCTCAGCATCATCTGCTTGAAAATTCACTTACCCAAATTATAGCACATATTCAAGACTGTAAGATGCAGGTATCCTAGAGGCTTACTATCCAGATATTTACTTCATTTTTCTTCTTTAATTTCTTACTGCCTTACTGGTCTTTCATGACAGATTTCCTCAGACCTACCAGGAGGGACTGGTTCCAGGATGGATTAATAGGCTCACCTGGCAGAAACCCACATATGTCTTCAATCACAAGACATGCCACTTTGAGGTGCCCTTTCCTATGCCATCCAAGTAAAAAATCTCTTGCTGCATGAAAAATCACCTTCAACTTTCAGTCACATCTCATGTCTCATTTTGGAGTGATACTCCAGTGACTTTTGCCTTCCATGAGCAATTTTGATAACCTTCACTGAACTATGATATCAGCCATTCTTTTCTCATCCCTTGTGAGGTTGCAAAAGCCTTGGGGGGCAGCAGGAAATTCAACAAAGGAGAAATTTGTCCTCCACAGTTGGGGTGTAGGTGTAAACTTCAACACTGCTACCAATAATGCCTGAAAAATTTTTGACCACTCCATTTTCTCATCTCAGTATAGAGAAAATATAACCTTTGATAGCTTGTATGACATAAAACATGTTAAATCAGTGACAGGGTCAGGCATCTGCAGAGGCAGCCCCTCCCCTTGAGTGGGAGGTGTCTAGCTAGAGCTACAACCTAGGGGCTAAAACTGATTGGTCAGATATGAACCAATCAGCTGTCTCTCTGACTCACCTGGGGAAAAACTTAAATTAACTTCCCTAGAGGAAGGCATCTCTTCCCCCGCATGGCAATGGAGTAGAAGAACCTGTCATCCAGGCCTTAGGAAGGTAATACCTACCCCACCTCAGCTAATGGCTGGGGTGGGGGGAGGCTCCGGACATTTTCCCTCATGAATCTCTCTTTTCTCATGATATGACCTATTATCTTTTCTTCTTCTGCTTATTTAGCTGAACAACTTAAGTTCTGTTAAACTCTCCACATGTTCTCCCCACACTGGTGGCTGGAGAACTCTGTAACTCCCCATGTGTCATAGTTTGATCCAGGTGTCCCCCACAAACAAATGAATGTGTTCTGATTGATCCATCCTCAGCTGATGGAAGTTTGGATTTTACAACCTCTATGAAGCTGTGTTGTTGGGGGTGGGCTTATGGGGGTTATAAGCCAGCTTCCCCTTGCCAGAGTTTGGCACACCTTCCTGCCGCTGTTTGCAGTGCTGTGGCAGAGGTGATGTCCACCCTCTGTTCATGCCATTGTTTTCCCTGCCAGAATGGAGTCTCCCCTTGAGTCCGTAAGCCAAATAAACTCATTCCTCCATAAGCCGCTTTTGCTTGGGTTCTTTCTGCACAGCAACTGGAATGTTGACCACAACACCATGTTCCCTTAAATAATAAAGTCTCCCACTATACCTTACTATCTTGTCTGTTGTTGCACCGTCAGCCGCTGTGGAGGGAAAGCAGTGGGGAGCAGCAGCCGCTGGCTGGTCACTGCTTCGCTGTCTCAGGGCGGTTCCACAGAGCTGGGGCCGATGCATGGTGTGGCCGGCAGAGTACACAGATGCAACAGTGTATCCACGTGGTTCTTTATTCAATTGGGAGAGCTTATATTTATAGGGAAAGGAAGCCAGGGGGATGAGAAATAGGGGAGGAGGGCAAGGGGATTGGTCAGGCAGGGTGGTAAGTTGGTAGTCTGCCAGGGGATAGGTGAGTGCAGACAACCTGTGAATACCTAATTTGTATAATTGGGGGGCCTGAGTGGCGGGAAATATGTGATTCTAGCCAAGGTCCTTGGGGATGGGTACAGGGAAATTTGTTAGTTGGGTCTGACACCCATTACCAGTCATGCTGAGTTGGGAATGCTGGGTTCCTGTGGCTTGCCCATGGGGGATGGGAGTCAGGGTTGATGATGGAGCTGGCAAAATGCCTACCCGGATTACCATCTGTGTTTCCAACCTGTTCAAACTTCGTTAACCCTTTATCCTCTGTGCCCTCATTTGGCAGTGCCAATAAGCAGTGCCCGACAGTCTATGACTTTTAATTCTTTAACTTTATAGACAAGAACTCGGATACTCTTGGGTTGCATTAAAAATTTTTACTGGGTGTTATCTAAATTCTAACCCTCCCCAACACCCCGTATCATAATCTGTATCAAATCTTTACCATGGAAACCGGCATGTGGTGACCTAGCCAATACAACAATTGCTTGTATTTGCACACATCTTAAGATCATAGGATAGAATTACTAATCATTAAGACATTATTATAATGAAAACAATAGGAAAGCTCATTAATTTTCACTTCATCTTTGTTTCTCATAACCAAGCTACTGATAGGCATGTTACTGATTTTCTAGTTTCCCATCAAATAGGAAACTCCTGGATCTCAAGCATTGTAGGCACTCATTTTAATCATAAATAATGTAACTTTGAGAGGGATGGAGTTTACAGTTTATATCAATGGAAAGGCATATTAGTATTGAAGTATCAAGTTTTTGTATCTTATCTTTATTCAGATGATTATAGGCCATATAAAAATGTAATCTCAAAATAGAGATTTATGGTTCTCTGGCATTAAAAAAAGTAGGACAAAAGTCAGAGATGTTGAAGGGAGAACACTGGGAGTTCTCATGGAGAACACATGGACAAAAGCAAGTTGTGCATATGTAAGCATTGTTATTATTATCTTGTTATAATTATCATATTATTATTATAATTACTATATACTAAAATAATGCAATACATTATTTTGGTTTGTTTCTTTTTCCTATTAATGACAACAATTTTAAGGCAAAAACCAAAAATGTGCAGAGTAAAAGATTTGACATTTCCACCCAGAAGTCATGTTTCTAAGTCTTACATATCTAGGACCCAATGTTTCTAAGAGCATGTTTTTTTTCTTCTATAAATCTCAATAGCTTCTAGAAAAAAAAGAAAAAAACATATGTGACTTCTCAAACCTGCTTGTTTATGGTAATTATTTCCACTTCTACTTAAAAGCAAAGTACTTTCTAGATTGCAGAAGAGATGGTAGGAGGATGGCATGCCCAGGACAAAAGTCACAACTGGAATGATCCCTAATTTATTGTTAGTGAATTTTCTGTTCATTTTATTTCATACTATCTTTTGAGTTAAGTGTCATACCTTTACAGACAGATATCTGATATTCTTATCTGTTAAAATGAACAAAAGACACTCTTTCCAGAAATGAACTCAAACATTATTTCCAAGATGAAAATTTTTCTACTTTTAAGATATATGTCCAAGATGCAATCTGCAAGCACCCATCCTGAATCATTAGTTTTCAGTGTAATGCAACCATGTTCACTGGTCTCCCGCCCAGCAAAAGTACTGTTAGGGTCTGAGGTCGACCACCCCTCAGAAGGACAGAGGACACAGAAGTCACACAGCGATGTTTATTTCCAGCTAGCTGGGGTCCAAGTGTCTGCCCAACACAGTGGGTTTCAACATGGACCCTGAGCACAAGGTTCAGGCATTTTTTATAGTTTATTTTAAGCAGGCACAAGTCACACACTCATTTTCTATAGTCTTTGAAGTTACATATTCTGGCCCATTACCATCGCCCATATCCTGGTGGTGGTGGGGTGAAATAAATTCCAGGATCCACCCCTGAAGATAAACTTTTGTCTCTTGCCACAACCACCCGAAATCTCTCTTATCTTGTTGGGTAAGATCAGCCAGCTGCTGCCCTTGTCCTCATTCCAGTAAGTTTTGGCCAAGCCCCTCCCCCAGGCCATCATGGCTGTTGTCAGGCTAAGTTAACTGTGTGCATAACAGTACAAAGCTGTCACTGCGATGGGTGTGGGTGCTCAGCTCCTTCTAATTTAAGAGTCATATTTTATCTCCAATGATTTGATGAACACACATCAAGAAACTGGTAAGAAGGCAAGAAGAGGAAGAGAAGGAGAATCACAGATGAAAAGAAGAGAATTGTTACGATGACAAAGGAAACAGCTGAAATTGATTTAGCCTCACCAGAGGTCCCCAGAAAATACAAAATAAGATTTATGAGTCATTGCAAAAAGTAAAAGCAGAAACTTGAAAGAAATAAGTGCCTCAGAAAACTTGGCTTTTCCTCTTCCTTGCAACTGAATACCTTTTGATTCATTCCCTCCGCATATGTGTGCCTGAGCAGTGGAGATTTTGTATATATATATATATTTTTTTTTCATTCCTGCTGTTTACACTTTCCATTACCAGGTGAGTAACCCCTGGAAGCTGTGATAGCTCATGCTGTGCCTCAGAGAAGTTTCAACTCCATAAATACTTACTGCAGCTTCCCAGAACTGTATTCCCACTGTGTGAGTTCACAGAACTGCATATAGATGCTGTGTTGCTGGCTCACATGCTCCAAAATGAATCATGGACCACGACCAAGGCCTGTGTTTGGAAATTAGGGATCCAGAACTTAGACTTGGTTGGACCATTGATTATGTGGGTGACCCTAGGAAATTATGCTTAAATTCTTGCAGTGGTCAGTTTACACGTTTTAAAAGAGAAAGAATATTTAAATTTTTTCAGCAATCAAATGATAATATATTATAAGCTATGGGAGCATAATAATCTTTAAAAATAAAAATTCCTTCAGAAGGGGTATAACTAAATTACATAAAATGGCATGTAGATGTGTTTGTGTATACAATTATGTGTATGTCTATGTATGTACTTGCATTAGAATATATATGACAATTATCTGAATTCTTTGATTTGAATCTGCTTTTTATGACTAATCAACCAACAGACTTGGGAAAGAACTTTGAAGATACTATCGGAATCTCAGCTTGATAAAACTCTTCTACCCAAACCAGAAGCTCTACTTCTATTCAACAATGCCTTTCCAACAATGAGTATTTTTTATCAAAGCTACCTTGATGGCATCCTTGTAATATAGGATTTATCATATAATGGGACACTCAGGAGAGCAGGCTTCCTTGTTGGCTTTCAGGGGCTTCTAGAACCTTCCATTTAGAAAATAAGTGCACCATGTAGTTCCTCTGTCTCTCCTTCTTTCATAGTATGATGTGCAGGCTCTCAGTTCCCAGTTTTGAGAATTGCTCCAAATTTTCTTGCTTCTGGAAATACAACTGATGGTATCATTCAAGTATCTATTACAACACTGTCCTTCAAAGCCACCTACCACAGCACTGATTTGTGTGGCGTGTCCATCTTATTAGTGGTTTGTTTTCATTTTCAATGTATTAGAGTAACAGCAGCTCAGATATATGTGAATTTGAGATGCAGTCAGTGAGCACCCCCTCTGATGTTTAGGTTTTGTTGTCACCTTGACTTTTTTAGTCGTCTTGGGGAGATCTCTGAGGATGTTCACAAGAAGGCAGCCCTCTAACGGGCAGGATGTGAGGAAGCCCAGGGAAGCTAGAAACACATCCCTTCCTGGGAGGGCAGCACAGGAAGGAAATTCCAGAGACTTCTGGGTCTGTGGGTTAATTAGGGAGTTGCAGGGGGGGGCGCATCAACTCCCTGTTCACCCACGGGGCTGGGTGAGCAGAGGCTTGGAATAGCTGTGAGCCGGCAAGAGATGAGACTCTTGGGAGAACGCGGCAGTGGGCAGTTCTCATTTTTTTGTATAGATAGCAGTTGCTTATATAGAGAAAAGTCAGAGGTAGAAGCATAGGAAGCAAGGGGATTGGTAAGGGCAAGATCTGTGAGCATCTCATGAGTTTGATTGGGAGGGGCCAGTATTCTTTGAATACCTATTTTACATAGATAAATTGAGGGGGCTACGTGACTCTATACATGGATATGTATAGAATTGTGATATCAGCAGAGGAAATGTAACCTTATTTTTTAGGTTTGTTATTGCACCTGGACTAAGTTAGGCTTTGAACTGCCTGCTTATCTTAGGGTACAGCTGTGGCCTGCCTGGGGGCTGGAGTGTTCAGGATTGCTAAGATTTATAGGGGCCTTCAGACTTTGCCTCAAGTTCCTTATCAGGAGACAGTCCTAGAAGCCTGCCAGACTCAGAAAAACCCTACATTCTCCATGACCCCTTAGCAGGGTCCCACAGAGACTCAGAAAGCCAACAAGTCTGGGATAAGGTTTTGAGACCCAGCCCAAAGGCTATTTAAAAGGAAAAGAAATTTCCATTCCCCCAGCCTGTTTGCTGTTCTCTCTGTGTGTGGTGTTGGTGATGTCTTCTCTCTCTCTCTCTCTCTCTCTCTCTCTCTCTCTCTCTCTCTCTCTCTCTCTCTCTCTCTCTCTCTCTCTCTCCAGCTATAAAGGGGGTTGGCCTCTTACACTATTATGGAACTTCCCCAAGGTCTCTAGCTTCAGTAAATCCTTTTCTCTCATAACTGTGCCTGGTTTGGAGATTCATCCCAGCAGCCTGTGAGCTGACTAGGACACCCCCAATCATAAAAAGGTGAGTGAAACAGCCTGAAACACTAATGGGAATTGGCCATAGATCTTGCCCTGTCTCTGCACTCTGGATTCTAGACTGTTAAAGTGGACAAACATGCAACTATAATTCAAGTTCAAAATTAAAAACTAACACTGCCTTATTAGCATATAATTATTTTTAAATATAATGAAATAAAGTGACTTGCAGTGAAGCTAAAAGAGGTACTGAAGAAGTTCTGATTTCCTTGCAGAAGACTCTAATCATTCTGACTGCTCGGCACACTCTTCCTTTTTTAGCTGTCAATCAAATGTTCTTGGGCCACAGTAAGCTCACCTATGCCCATCTTATTTCCTGCCTGCATGAGTGAATGACTTGTAAATGTTCATTTCTACATTGCAAGTGATATCTTTAGATCTATTTATCCCATTGTTTACTAGAAATCCCACTGGGTATCAAACCGTCGGAACTTTCTGGGTTAGCATGTTCAAAATTCATTTCCTGCTCGTGCTGTTTTGATTACTATCCTCCTAGCAACATTCCTAGAAATATAT
Source organism: Zapus hudsonius (assembly GCA_004024765.1). Lineage (NCBI taxonomy): Eukaryota > Metazoa > Chordata > Mammalia > Rodentia > Dipodidae > Zapus > Zapus hudsonius. The sequence goes on along the minus strand of PVHP010016034.1, from coordinate 11,589 downwards.
GGCTGTTTTGTCTGTGCCTTTTGGACCCTCATATATAAACATCGAGTCACCTCTAATTGTTCTTTCTACTTAATTCCTGTCTACCTATTACAATGGTTTTCTCTCTGAATACCCATTTCTCTGAGATATTACAACAATCTTTAACTGTGTGTATTTTGTGGTCTGTATTCTTTAATCCATCAAACATGTTGGTAGCACAGTTCTGCTGATAAATGTCAAGCAGATTCAAATGATTTTTATATTTAATATTTTCAAATGTCTCCATTGCTTACAGAAATAAGAAAAACAGAGTTTCTACATTGGTACATGTTGAAAGCATGTGGGTTCCAAAAGCTATAATAGCTCAAAAAGATCAGTATGAGTATTTGTTAAGTTGTATCTTTTCCATCTGATCTCACCATCCCTTAATGAGTCCAGACATTTCATTTAATATCCAGCACCAAAGCTCCAGGGAAATGTTGACCCCATCTTCAAATAGCATTTTAACATTCACACACTGCTACTTACACAGGTACCTCTTTTGTTTTGTGTGCACATGTGCACATGCATATGGATATGTGTGTGTGTGTGTGTGTGTGTGTGTTCATGTGAAGGTCAGACTATTATCTCCCATGTCTTCTATCATTCACAAACTAAGTTTTTGAAATAGGATCGCTCACTAAACCTAGACCCCACCAAGGGGTCTGCTGATTTTTTCCCTCGGCCCAGAGCACATCCCTCTGTGCCCACCCAAAGTTTACCCACCCAAGGGTGATGGGGATCCAAATTCATATCACTATCCTCTCAAAGCAAGCAATTTCCCAGCTAAGTCATCTCCCTTTCCCCCTGTATGCTCCTTGTACTAAGGGGGATTAGTCCCAAATTTCACTTTGCATTTGTTTTATCAAATAGAATGCTTTTCTGTCAAGGAGATCTACTCATTTATTTATTTTTTTTCACACAATACAATACCTTTACACAGAGGAGACACAGATATGTGCTGGCTGCTGCTGTTAACAGCTAAATAGATATGAGTGATGAGCCTCGTGAAACACAAATAAAGGCCAGGACATTGTTCAAGTGCTGTGATAGAAGTAGTTTCTTTGAGAGACAATGGTCATATACCTATTGTGATTATCTGCAAGTTTTGTACAGATGAAAAAAATGTTATTTTTTGGGCTATTTAAAACTATATATTTTTTTTTCTGGTAAATGAGTGAAGCATATATCTGGAACATTTCCCAATAAGATTGTCTATTATCATCATCTAAGTTTATACATAAGTAACTTAACACCTTATCAATCTTTTTTTTTTTTTTTTTTTTTTTTTTTTTTTTTTTTTTTGGTTTTTCGAGGTAGGGTCTCACGGTCTCACTCTAGTCCAGGCTGACATGGAATTCACTCTGTAGTCTCAGGGTGGCCTTGAACTCATGGTGATCCTCCTACCTCTGCCTCCCAAGTGCTGAGATTAAAGGCGTGCGCCACCACGCCCAGCTAACACTTTATCAATCTTAGAACTGATTATGAAGTAATCATAAACCCATTCTGAAACAAATGAAGAGTGCATCTTAATTTTCTAGAAGCATATCTACCATCTTTAAATAGAACTGGATTAACACACACACACACACACACACACACACACACACACACACACACACAGTCAAACAGAAGAATACCCTAAAAGTGGGATTTAATAAGTTTGGCTAAAGGATCTCATTTCTCAGCAATATATGTAAAGAGGGTTGTTCTACAGGTTAAAATTAAATATCTGAGGCAACTAGGTTAAGGTTTTGTAGTTAATTTCCTTTTGTAATTAAGTTTATTTTTCTAATGGATAGCAATTTAATAAGAGCGTGAACTCTGAATTTTTTGTGTTTGTTACCTTGACAACTCATTAACAACCCCTGTTCCAGACCCTTCAGGCCAAATCCTTGGAAACTCCCGACTATTGCCAGAACTGGAAAATAAAAAAATAACAGGAGCAAGCCAGAGAGCCTCTGTTTATCTCTCCTCATATGCATGTTATCTGATGTAACATTATTTCATGTCAGAGATTTCATTATTGCACCATTATCAGATTCAAGTGAGCTCACAGTTTCAACACATCCTTGCCCTGTAACTGCAAAAGAGAATGCATTTGATAGAAAGTCAAGTGTGGAAAGAGAGCCCTTGGAGATGCAGGTTTCAGAGTATGAGGAAGTGATACTTGCCTTACCTTTTGTTACCATTTAGCAAGGCTTCCATGGAAACACAGCCCTGAGTACTGCTTATGTATACTGGATGAAGTTCAATGGAGAGCAGTGGGCAAATCCACTGTGTCTCCTCTGCCTTAAGCCTACTTAGTCCTCACAGAAATGAGATTCTTCATCATTCCAATGAGAAAATGTTCTGTGTGTTTATGACTGTGCCACGTATTGTCCAAGTTTAGACCTTTATTCTCACCAGATGTGCACGATGCAGGTGAAGGAATGATAATGGGAGGGATTTGTAGATTCAGTACTAGGATCACTTGGCTGCATTCCCCAGACTCTTCAGACAGACCCTGAGTCAATGTATTTACTCATGTAATATATTATGGAATAAATGCCAGGAAGTGGATGTCGGGGTCCTTGTCAAATGGAAGGACGTGGTGTTTTTCTGCTTTGGATCCCTGAGTCACTTCTTGTAGTATTGAGACTTGGATCTATGGCACCCAAGCAATGTTATCACAGACCCTATTCAATAGGATGTGGGGAAAATATTCTCTAGCTTTGAACAGAGAAGAGAGGTCCCTAAAGACACTACATAGCTGGAAACATAGATGAGGACGAGACAACAAATGCAGGTTCAAAATAAAACCCTGTGCTTTTCTATGGAACATAGAATTATCACAATATTAACATCTTTTGACTAGGTCCTTTTCCTGAGGACAAACACTAAATCTCATTTTCTATTTTTATGTGGATTGGTTCATATTATACACCTGGTCCATTTATTTATTTATTTATTTATTTATTTATTTATTTATTTATTTATTTATACATTCATTCATTCATTAATTTAAGAAAGAGAGAGAGTGAGTGAGTGATGAGCATGGGCACTCCAGGGCCTCCTGCTACTGCATCTGAGCTCCAGATGCACGCACCGCTTTGTGCATCTGGTTTTACATGGGTCCTAGGGAATCAAACCCAGGCCATCAGTCTTTGCAAGTGAGCACTTTAACTGCTGGGATATCTCTCTAGTCCCTGGTCCATATGTTTGAAAGAATGGATGAAAATAAAAGTTTGGAAAATCAGACAAATGTACCTTCTGAGAATTTCTTATTTTCTGAAAACTTCTTACATAAGTATTCCTACTGTCATTGTCTTCTGAGAGGTCATGTTTAGTGAGACTCATTTGTTAGATGTGCCCACTGATTTAAGTCACTACACAAGATCGCAAAACAGGAGCTAAACTAGTCCCTCCAAGGTTACTTAAAATATATTTAAGTAAATAAATGTTCACTGTAAATAGCAGAAATAACCAATTTATACAAAAGTAGGAATTTATGTTGGATTCTTTTTTGCAGGACAAGTTTGGGAAGTGGCCAAAGTGTTAAGGTAAAATAAAATTTAACAGAGAAGAGTATATTTAGGCATGGAACCCTGGGCATCTGAGAACTTCCTCTCTTTCAATAGTGTTCAAAGCCTGTATCAGATGTTAAAACTCAATTTCTCTTGGATCAGTGAACAACTGTAACAATAGATTCTCCATGTGACCCTAAGTTCTGGTTGCCATAACAACCTGAAAGAACTATATAAATGAAGATTTGTTTACTGTACAATCTAGTTTTGTGGGGGAATATACCCAAATATACATTTTCCTTGGTGTACCATCTGCAATGTTGAATTCTGTAAGGCTTCTTTAATTAGCCCAGACGTAAATACTTGCTTTGAAGTACTTTGGCTCTATCTAATTTCACTTTAATTTGAAATGACTTTCTGCTTTCCTAACCATAAAGGCTTATATAGTTATCCCAGACAATTGTAGTTCAGATATATCTGCCCGGAATGAGCTGGCTAAAAACCTCAATTCCCACATTCATTTTGACAGTAGGACCTAGCTAGAATAGTCGTAACAAAGTAAGCACAAAGCCAAGACAGGGTTATAACATCCTATGAGGAACAGGAAGAAGAGGAGATACACTTCTAATCAAAGGAATAAAAGAGCAAAGGAAGTAAAGGCCATGAAAAAAATATATATATATATCAGTCAGTTCCAGTGTCTTATCAAGCGGTTATACTGTGCCTCAGGGTATTCTGACCCATTCTATGGGTTTTGCAATATTTTCACTCCCTCTTCCACAATATTTCCTGAGCCATGGCAGGCCTATTGGCTGTCTGATTTGGTGTTGAATTCTCTGTGGCCTCCGGATTTCTGTTTTGTTAAGATTAGATTGCCCAGCATATCTGTCACCATTACCCTGTAACTGGTTGTCAGGCTAGCTGTAAGAGCAGTATTCATGTTGCGGTTCCTCTGAAATTTCTCTTGGGCCTTGGCAGATGTGTTACAGTTGGAATGGCTTGTGGTGGGCATTCGTCTATCTTCTTGTCTTTTCAGTGGATCTTGGTTCTCCTCCATTTTCTCTACCATCTGTAAAATAAAGCAGATTCTCCAAACAAGAGTGAAGTAGATTGGGCTAAAGGGGTATAAAATAGTTATTTGATAGAGTTTTTGGTTTGTTTTGTTTATTCAAGGTAGGGTCTCGCTCTAGCCTAGGCTAACCTGGGATTCACTCTGTGAATTCAGGGTGGCCTCAAAGTCTTGGAAATCCTCCTACCTCTGCCTCCTGAGTTCTGGGATTAAAGGTGTGTGCCACTACACCCGGTTGGAGAGATTTTGGGTGGGGGGGGGGTTGATGTACAAGCCCACTCTTCTCCAGAGAGCAGTGGGGGCTTCACTCTGCAGTCTGAGTTTCCTAACTATGGGATTCTGACTTGATTTCCAATACCAGTTATGAACTCCCTCCCACTGAGGGTGTGGGAATTTAGGAGAGAGACCCCACACAATGTTGCCAAGCTCTTCCTTAACCCCTCCCCAGTTGGAGATTTGCCCTGCCTCCTGCAGGGTGAAAATGGGTATTCTTGTGGATATTCTTGTTTGATTTTTTTTTCTTAAACATGTATGTATTTTTTTCTGGTGATTTCTTTTTGATTCTACACCCCAATACCTTAACAGCAGTTAGGGTTATTCTTCAGAGGGGGGATTATGACAGTTAACTCCTTCAGGCAAGTTCCACAGACCCCTTCCCCTTGAGTGAGAGGTGTTTCTAGCTAGAGTTCAAACCTATGTGCTAAAACTAATTGGTCAGGTATAGACCAACCAGCTGTCTCTCTGTCCACCTGGGGCAGGGAATACTCACTGAACAGATAATTCTGTCTCTTCTCACACACATGGCCGATCAGTAGTATATTAGGTAAGGTCTCCCAGCCCCACACCACAGCCTAATGGTTGTGGTGAGGAGCTGGATTTCATTCCCACACAAACCTTTCCTTCTCATGATCTTTTCTTTTTCTGCTTGTTTAGTAGAAGAGCATAGATTTTGGCTAAAACCTCTCCCATGTGTTCTCTCCACACTGGTGATTGGAGATCTCTGTAACTTCCCATTTTCCTTTAAATAAAGTCTCCCGCTCCACCTTATCCTCTGGTAGTCTATAATTTTAATTCTTTAACTGATAGACAAGCATTTGGGTATGCCTTAAGTTCTGAGGTATATTGGAATTTTCTGGGTATTATCTAAGTTCTAATCCCCAGCTCTGCTATTACAAGGGGGCCTTATGTCCAATCAGGGAACAGTTGTTCACCCACAGAGGCTTTATGCCACTATTTCACAAGTTTGTACTTCTTATCTGGCTGATTTGTTTTATATTCTGCACGGTCCCTTGTGTAGTTATTTGTCAGTGACCATTGTCCTCCAATGGCTCCCATGGGGCTCTCCAGCAGAAGAGGGCTAGCCAGATGAGAGCTAGTCATTTTCAGTACTCGCATGGTATTCTGATGTCCTATGACCACAGCCTCTGGTGTCTTCAGCAATATCTTTAGCTCTGGCAGATAATCAAGTGTTTTGGTAATGGCCTACATTGTTTTGTGGACCTTATGATTCTCTCTGACCAACAGCTGAACCAAATTCTGGGCCTGGGAATTACAGCCTTGAACCCAATGGTTTTACTTTTATTTTTAAATATATTTATTATGAATAATTATAGACATTGTATGAGCAAATCTTGTGAATGTGTCCACATTTCCCTCCTCTCTGCCCCCAAAGTTAAGCTTTTTCCACCTGTCATAATTGTCTCCCCTCCCTCTTTATTGGTGGTTATATCATGTATAATGCTATCCAGAATGAGGGTTTCTATAGACCTGATTCATGTTGGGCATTAATTATTGGCTCTGCTACTGAGGGCACGGAGAATAGAGGGTTAAAGGTATATGAGGAGGTGAAACCCCGGTGATCCGGTAGGCATTTCCCAGCTCCACCTACCCTAACTCCCACCCCCATGGGCTGGCCACCGAAACCAGCATTCCCCATCTCAGCAGGACTAGCATTGAATCTCAGCAAAGCTTCCTTGTACCCATCCCCAGGGACAGACCGTGGCTAGCATCACGTATTTCCCAACACTCAGGACCCCCAAATGAGGTTCTCAGGTTGTCCCCAACCACCTGTCCCACCCACCTATCCCTGTGCAGGCTGCCAACTCCCCACCCCCATCAACCAATCACCTTGTCCCTTCCCCATTTCCCATGCCCCACCCCCTTTTTCTTATAAAAATTTAAGTCCCCCAATTGAATAAAGAACCACGTGGATATACAATACACATCTGCTCGCCACTGTGTCCCGAGGGATTTCCCCCCCCTTGCTATCCCCCCAGCTCTGTGGGCCCCAGCCCTGAGACAGCGGACAGCTGGCTCCCGCAGCTTCTCTCTCTCCATTTTCCCTCCTCCGATCCAATGGCCCACTGCGCCTGCGGAGGAGAGAACCACAGATCATGTTGTCTTAACTTTTGTGTAATATCCTTCCCACCCTCCCTACAGCCAACACCTCTAAACCTCACTGTGGTAGTTTGACCGAATGTCCCCCAATAGATTCAAAAATGTAAAAATTTTTCTCCAGCTTACTGGCTGGAGGAGTTGTCACCTTGGCCTGACTTTCTGCCCTAAAGTATTTCTAAGGGGGATGTGAAATTCCAGTCTGGAGTTCTGTTTTGGTAGGTAGAGTGTGCCTGCTTTTTTTAGAGGTGCTGGTGCTGGGTCTCTCTCTCTCTCTCTCTCTCTCTCTCTCTCTCTCTCTCTCTCTCTCTCTCTCTCTCTCTCTGCTTGGATCTGTGGAAGGGGGCCAGCATTTTTTGTCATTATTGAAACTTCCCCTGGATCTGTTATTTCAATGAATATTTTCCTCCCAAAACTGCCTGGTTTGGAGATTCATCCCAGCTCTGTGGTATGAGGCTGACTATGACACCCACACAACCCCCTAAATTCTGTCCCTTCACTACCTTTTCAGGTAAGACCTCCTCTCCTCTCTCCTTATTTCTTCTCTCTCCTGGTCTCATTCTAGTTTATGCCCATATTCCTCGTGCTTACCACCATTGGCACCCATCTGCAACTGATCCCAGTTAGAAACCATGGATGAGATAGTACAGGCAGCATTTGTCTTTCTATGCCTGTGTGACCTTGCTTAGAATAATGTTTTTCCTTGTTTATGAGCAAAGAAATCTCTTTGTGATGGAACTATAAGCTCAAGAGTTTCCCTGATCTTCTGAGTGCAGTCAGTTATGAAAGTTCTGTCAGGGTAGCTGGTCACATTTACCAAGTCAGAATTTAACAAAGTTAGTGCTTCATCAATAAATTACACATGCAGGGCGTGGTGGCGCACGCCTTTAATCCCAGCACTCGGAGGCAGAGGTAGGAGGATTGCCATGAGTTCAAGGTCACCCTGAGACTACATAGTGAATTCCAGGTCAGCCTGGGCTAGAGCGAGACCATACCTTGAAATGATATGGTAATTGATAACTAATATCCTAAGCAACATGGAGAGAGAGAATTTTTGGAACCCCCCCTCCTCCTCCGAGTTCATGTCCTCTGATGCAAAAAGAATTCATACACAGGGATAGAAATAAATTTTAATTACATACATTTATTCTAATTTATTAATTTAGGAAAAGGGGAATTGGATGGGGAAGTCTCCCAGTCACCAGTGGGAAGTTACAGAGTTCTCCAGCCACCAGTGTGGGGAAAACACATGTCAGAGAGTTTAACAGAATTTATATTATTTAGCTAAATAAGCAGAAACAGAAAAGATAACAGGGAGCTCCCATCATGAAAAGGAAAGTTTCATGATGGGAAAAGTCTGAAACCTGCCCCCACCCAGCCATTAGCTGGGGTGAGGGAAGGCCTTACCTTCCTGAGGCCTGGATCAGCAGTCCCTTTATTTCACTGCCATGTGGTGGAAGAGGAGGGCTTCCTCTAGGGAAGTCAATTTAAGTTCTCCCCAGGTGAGTCAGAGAGACAGCTGATTGGTTCATATTTGACCAATCAGTCCCTAGGTTGTAGCTCTAACTAGCTACCTCCCACTAAAGGGGAGGGGTGTTGCCTGCAGGTGCCTGACCCTGTCACAATCCCCCTCTGAAGGAATACCCCTAACTGTTGTTAGGGTTTTGGGATGTGGAATTGGGGGAAAAAGCATCAGAAAGCACATACATGTTTAAGAAAATAAAAGCACCAGGAAAAGTACATATATGCTTAAGAAACAAGAATTAACAATACCCATTTTTGAACCTATTAAGAGGCAAGGCAAGCTTAATAGAGGGGTTAAGGAGGAGCTTGGCAACCTTGTGTGAGGTCTCACTCCTAAACTCTCACAGAAAAACCAAAAAAAAATTATACATGACTAGGGTTCTCTCTCTCTCTCTCTCTCTCTCTCTCTCTCTCTCTCTCTCTCTCTCTCTCTCTCTCTCTCTCTCTCTCTCTCTCTCTCTCTCCAGGTAGGGTTCTGAGATTCTGTGTTCCTGTCCTCACCTTAACTGTAGGTGGCACGCTACAGTTTGTACAGTTGCTACTCAAACTTCGCCTCCTTTGCTTTGCACAGCAGTATGGACCTAGAAGCCAGGAAACAGTGTAGACAATGGGAATAAGAGCCAGATTGTATTGCTGCTTTGAAGATACATATATTATCTTCATCTCCACTGCATTTTAACTGTGTGACTTTTGCCTTGTGCTTCCCCAAGTCTGGGTTACATCATGTATAGCATAAAATAATGAAATCAGGCTACAAAGCTTATGGCATAAATGAAGGTACTTCATAAGATGGAATCACCCTGTGAATTAAAGCTTTGTTTTCACTTTAGAGGACAACAAGATTTTGAGACATCCTTAATTTGAGAAGTAAGTCTCCTGTTATAGAATTATCCCATTGGATTTAGGCTTAGGATATATATTCTTTTCAAACAGTCCACACTATAGTGAATGGGAAAAACTGACATCATTCTTGGTGGGAATATGTAATTATGTATGTAGATGTATGGGCTGTACAAATATTTGAACATCCCAGAGAAAAGAAGATGAGGAGAATTCCTTAGCTCTAGAAAGCTGCTGTGCACTTCAGGATTTTAGCATGGTTTGGGGAACAGGTGCAACCTTGAGCAATATGGCTTGCTGAAGCAGCTACTAAAAATATAAATACTAAAATTAGAAATGGCTGAAGAGAGATACAGCAAAAAAGCACAATGGAGTTTGGAAGATAACTCCATGGTTAAGACACTTGCTATTTGGTTCCTCAGAAGTGTCTTCAGCAATGGGAGTTAGAGAATCCCAGTGCTTGGGCCATCTTGTTACGTATCCACTATAGGAAATAACAAGAGAGATCTTGTCTTAAATAAAGTGGAAGGTGAGGAACTGCATCCCAAGGTTATCTTCTGACCTCCTGTATACATGAATCTTGGTGCCCATGCACAGAAACACACACACACACACACACACACACACACACAAACACACACACACTCACTCACAAACACATATGTAAATGCATACGTGACTTCAAGAGAAAGAGAAGTCCTAGCTTTCAGAATTCAAGCAAGATGCTAAACTGCAAAAGAGGAAGCAACCCATGGGAGCCTAAAATAAAATATAGCTATGGCCTTTAAGATGAGGGTTTTGAGAATTTAATGTTTATTGTGGGAAGGAGGACGCATTGTTTAATCAAAATAATGTCAACAGACACCAACAGTATTTACCTTGACCTTATGTTAGCCTGGATTAGAATATACACTCTCTACACTCAGTAGGTGTGGAAACTCCACATCCCAAGGTGGGATTATCCCGCTACTTGAAAAATTTATGACAAAGTCTGGATGATGGACAGGCTTCTACCACTTAAAAAAAAAAAAACCTGCCTAAGGCAGAGCAGCAGAGAAGTTCAACATGGCAAGTGGAACAATCCAATTCTACACAATTGAGAACACGGAAAGATTCCTTTAAAGGGATGAGGAGTGAAATGATAGCCTTTTCTCAACAGTAACCATGCAGGGGAGAAGATAGGAAAAGTGTTTTCTAAGTGTTGGTTAAGTCAACATAAAACTAAGGCTGTAGACAAAACAAAACTAATGTTGGTCAAGAATAGGAATAAAAATGAAGACATATCAGAAAAAAATATCCAAAAGCAATGTTGATTGTGCTCTCTTCATAAAGCCTTTCGGACAAAATTGAAGTCAGTGTCAGGGAGACCATGGTGAGATGGAAGGAAGACGGATGTAATAGAAAGTGTCCCCCTAACTGTGTCCCCCTAACTGATGGATCTGAATGGTCATTGGTGGAACCGCTGGCATCAGAAACTAGAGAACAGGTAAAATAACGGACAGCTGTGTAGGAATTGAGACGTGGGATCACAGAAAGCATCTCAAAACAGAAAACCCTCAGGGAGAAGAATGATGAGGCTACTTTTTCATATAAGCAAAATATGTTATTGTAATAAATATTCTGAAAGATCTAAAATATGTTCTTTAAAAAAATTAATGCTAAGGATAGCATTTCATGGTCAAATTGGTACACTCTGAAACATTAGGACATCTTCTGAGAAAACCTTGAACCCTAAAAATACAAGCTAATGATATTAAAGAGAGAAGAAAAACCAAAACTAGAAAGAGAGTTAGAAAATGAAATGAACAGAAAATAATTTGGGTTTTATAAAATATTAAAGAAGGAATCAAGGGAACAAATGCATAACAAAATAATGGAGAAAAGGCTTCCTTAGACCTTCAAGTTGAAACGCATCATAAGATGATAGGAGAATGAATTTGATATTTTTGTGAGATTCCAAGATATTGCACTAATGTATAATATCTAAAGATAGGGAATTCCAAATTTAATATGATGAGTGTCAACACTCCTTCATCTCTCCAACAGAAGCACTGAGGGATGAAGACCAATTGAGCAGCATCTTAAAATACAGAAGGAAACTTATTTCCAGTATAAAATTGTATTCTCTCTCAAAACACCAATCAAATTGTCACTGCCCACCGCCCGCGGGGGCAATGATACACACACACACACACACACACACACACACACACACACACACACACACACAAACATACA
>PVHP010016033.1:9138-36442 GCA_004024765.1 Zapus hudsonius | reverse complement strand
GCCACAGCTGTCCCCAAGATAAGATAAGCAGATCAAAGCCTAACTTATTCCAACTGCAAATAACAAACCTAAAGGTTTCATTTCCTCTGCTAACATCACCATTCTCTCACAGATCTTGCTTCCTATGCTTCTACCTCTGACTTTTCCCTATAAAAACAACTGTTATCTACCAATAAAATGAGATCTGCCCACTGCCGCGTTCTCCCGAGAGTCTCATCTCTCGTTCGGCTCACGGCTGTTCCAAGCCGCTGCTCACCAGCTCCCGTGGGTGAACGGGGAGTTGATGCGCGCTGCAACCCCCTAAGTAACCCACGGACCAAGAGGCTGGAGAGATGGCTCAGCGGATAAGGCACTTGCCTCTAGTGCCTAAGGCTCCGGGTTCAATTCCCCAGTACCCACATAAGCCAGACCCACAAGATGGTAGCCCTGGTTCTCTCTCTCTCTCTCTCTCTCTCTCTCTCTCTCTCTCTCTCTCTCTCTCTCTCTCTCTCCTTGAAAATGGATAAAGAAAAAAAAACTCAGTCTTTGACTGGAGAGATGGTTCAGCAGTTAAGGCTCTTGCCCATAAAACCCAACAACCGAGTTCAATTCCCCAGTACCCACATACACCCAGATGCACAAAGTGGTGCACAAATCTGGAGTTTGTTTGCACTGGCTGGAGGCCCTGGCATACCCATTCTCTGTCTCTCTCTCTCTGCCTGCAGATAGATAAATAAAAATTGCAAAAAAAACCTCAGTCTTGACATTTAGAAATAATATAGACCTCCCAACAACTTTTAGGCAATTAAGAAAACCAAGTAAGACCCTTTTAATTTTTTAAAAGCCAACTAGAACACAAGACAAAGAGGGGCTAAAATAAAGCTCAATTGGTAAAGTACTTGCTTAGCCTACGGGAAACTGTGGGTTTGATCCCCAATATCATATAAAAGGGGAGTGGTGATGTAAACCTTTAATACATTGGGGGTAAAGGTAGGAAGGTCAGAAGTTCAATGTTATCTTGGGCTACCTGATGAGTTCAAGGCTAGCCTGGGCTATATGAGACATTAATTTTAAAAAAGAAAGTATTCAAAGAATTCTTCATTGTATAATCAACATTTTTCCTGATAAAGCTGGGGATGGTGGCTCTTGTTTATAATTCCAGCATATGGGAGGCTGAGGCATAAGTTCAAGGCCAGTCTAGGCTATAGTGAATTCCAGGTCAACCTGAGCTAGACTGAGACCTTGGCTCAAACAAATAAACAAAAAATCATTTTACAGCAACTCAATGTTATTTATAAAGAAAACTTAAGGAACTGCCTCTTTTAAAAATTTCTAAGAAAAAAACAAAACATCTTTTGTTGTTTTTTAATTTTAGAAAATTTATTTAAAACATCCTAGAGCTGAAGAGATTACTCAGTGGTTACAGGTGCTTGCTTGCAAAACCTGACTGAACTGGTTTGATTCCCCAGTTCCCACATAAGTCAGGTGCACAAAGTAGCCCATGCATCTGGAGTTCATTTGCAGTGGCAGTAGGCCCTAGTGTGCCGATCGATACTCATTCTCTTTCAGTCTACCTTTTTTCTCTCTCTCAAATAATTAATAATATATATATAATATATATATATTATATATATATGTTTTGTTTTTGTTTTTTTGAGGTAGGGTCACACTTTAGTTCAGGATGACCTGGAATTCACTATGTAATCTCAGGCTGGCCTTGAACTCACGGCAATCCTCCTACCTCTGCCTCCTGAGTGCTGGGATTAAAGGTGTGCACCACCACATCCGGCAATAAAATATTTTAAAAATAAAACAAAAGCGGGCTGGAGAGATGGCTCAGCGGTTAAGGCACTTGCCTCCAGTGCCTAAGCCCCCCCCCCTTCAGTTCCCCAGTACCTACGTAAGCCAGACCCACAAGGTGGTGGCCCTGGTATACGCTCGCTCGCTCGCTCGCGCTCTCTCTCTCTCTCTCTCTCTCTCTCTCTCTCTCTGCTTGAAAAATGAATAAATATTTAAAAAATAAAAAAAAAACAAAAGCAAAAAATCCTAAAAGGGAAATTGACATAATTTCCATCACATCTACTACTAACACATTTCAGAAGTTCAAATAAGCAGATATAAAAGGGAATAAGACTATAAATGTTAATTGAAAATTAATCATAAACACCCAACTTATATAATTTAACAGCACATTTATTGAATACTATACATTTCATGTGTAAATTAAAATGAGAAATTAAAATAAATTTTATATTAAAGCACAACAGCATATATAAGCAATGTAACTGAAATCACTAAAACATAATTATCAACTATATCAAAATATAAATTTTATAAAGCATTTTCAATATTAAATGGCATAAATGTCTCCACTTTTAATCTTGACTTTCAAAAACTGAATTCTAAATAGCATCTTACAGATTTAATCAAAGTTTGTTGAAAACTCAACATACCTTCTAGTCCTATAAATTAAATTATCATAAAATGCACTCAGTTCTTCAGTTCTACATTGGAAAAAATGTGAATTAAAAAGGAAAAGAGGACTATGTGGTTTAAAGATAATACACTATATAATCTTACTTAGATTTGAATACAGTTCTATCACTTACTAGACAAATACTAGATAAATTGCTTAATCTAAATTTTTGTTTCTTTTTTTTTTTTTATAAAACCCTGTAAAATTGTTACAAAAGTTTAGAGACTACAATAACCATACTTAAGACTATGGCTTAATATTGACAGGCATTAAATTGCTGGCAGTTATTTAAATAAATTTCAGTAAATTAAGGCTGATTGCTAGAAAATTCCTACTGTTTGCAGATTATGAAGAACGTTTAACTCAACATAGCAAGAGCGTTTAACTCAACATAGCGTCAACTTTCCTTCAAGACTGAGAAATGGCTCAGCAGTTAAGGCGCTTGCCTGCAATGCCTAACTTTCCTTCAAAACCACTGAGCTTCTGTAGGGCAGTTTCCAGTCAGGACTGCAGTGAATCCTAGAATAGTGACTTTCAACTACAGCTTGTTACTTCATGCTAATTCAGTCACTGCAAATATTTTCTCTGAAATCTATACATCAATTACTATGCCATCCACATTTATTAAAAATCCCAGAGATCAATTTTTTTTTTTTTTTTCCGAGGTAGGGTCTCACTCTAGCCCAGGCTGACCTGGAATTCACTCTGTAGTCTCAGGGTGGCCTTGAACTCATGGCAATCCTCCTACCTCTGCCTCCCGAGTGCTGGGATTAAAGGCGTGCGCCACCACACCCGGCTTCAGAGATCGATTTTTATATACTTCTCTAAAGTGTTTTCCTACCAAAGTTCTAACCCATCAGGGTAGGAACCTGCTGAACGGTGGCTACAAACTTGAACTGAATATGATCGAACAATGGAAGAAACACAGGAAGAAAGAAGAAGTTAAATCTAGTTATATCACTTACCATCTCATCTTCATTAAAAATGTTAACAGGTTACAGGAAGATTGCTGAGCAAAAAGTGGATAGAGAAAAAAAGACACACATAGGAAAAACTATGAAAGAAAAAAACATGAATTTTAAGACTACTAAAGAAAAAAAGAAAAAAGATTTAAAAAATTCTTTTTCAAGGCTTTTATGTTTTGTTTTGCTTTTTTGAGGTAGGGTCTCACTCTAGCCCAAGCTGACCTGGAATTCACTATGTAGTCTCCGGTGACCTTGAACTCAATTCACTCTGCTGGGATTAAAGACGCGTGCCACCACGCCCTGCTCTTTCTCAAATTTTCTTTCACTTTGCTGTACTAAAAAATTCCCCTGAAGACTTCAGGATTGTAACTGAAGATGTAAGGAAAACTACAATGATTTCAACAATTACGAATTATAGATGAACTAACCCCAGAAGGAAAGTATAATTTTGTATTTCTTATATGAAAGCAGATAAATCTACAATAACCCAAATAAAGTATTTCAATGAACTCTTTTGAAGTTGAACACAATTTTAAACAGGAATGCACAGATTGTTCTAGTTTTCTTTAGTGACTAATAAAACAGTTGAGAGGCAAACAATGTGGGGGCTTCTTTCAAAAGCTCTCAATCTTCCCATTAGTTTACAAAATAGCTGAATTACAAAGAAAGGAGGAAACCTTAAACATTGGAGAACCACCCTCACAAAGTCGTCAGCTCCTTGTCACACAAGTACAACTGAAGGTAAACATGGCTGCGTCTAGTTTTATTCACACTAAATGCAGCTTACAAATCACAGGCTGAGCAACTGTCACTGCAATTATCACACCTGAAATGGTGGTAGGGGTTATCAGTCAGAGAAGAAAATTTGTTGAAGAAAAAAATAATTATTTCAAATATAAATGAGCTCACAGCACTTGGGAAGTAGAGGCAGGAGGATGAAGAGTTCAAAGTCATCCTACAGAGCAAGATTTAGGCTACCTAGGCCTAAAAATAAAAATGAAAATGAAAATAAATGAAAGAACAGAACAAAGAAGAAAAGATCCACACCCTCTCAGCTCCCACTCGTTACTGCTGAGCTATTTCTGTTGCTCCTTCCAGTGTATAATCCCATAGTGGCAATGTAATTTCCATAGAAGACAGTGTCTACATTACAAAACTTATACAATGAGTACATTGTAATCTAAGACAATGAGTATCAACTGCACACATTCTTTCACAAATTGTAATAATTGAGCTCTAGGAATCAATGCAGCCTTTTAATCCCAGCAGCACTCCCAGCAAAGGTAGACAGATCAATCACCTTGAGTTCAAGGCCACCCTGAGACTACATAGTGAATTCCAGGTCAGCCTGGGCTAGAGTGAAACCCTACCTTGAAAAAACAAAAACAAAAAAATTAGCTCTAGGACCTGGAGAGATGACTCAAAAGATAAAGGCCCTTGCTTGTAGGACCTGATGACCAGGGTTCTATTCCCCCAGCACCCATGTAAGCCAGATGCACAAAGTGGCACATGTATCTGGAATTCATTTGCAGTGGTAAGAGGCCCTGGCACACCCATACTCACTATCAGTCTCTATCTCTGCCTGCAAATATATAAATAAATAATTTTAAAAATTAGTTGTAATCATTAACTTTTCAAGTTTTACTCTGAAATTTATAAAATACAAAAATGTAAAGGTTTCTTAGGTATAAAACTGACAATTTGAATCAACTGAAATCAATCTAAATATTCCTTTACTATAAGAACCATGGTGGGGGAGAATATCCAGAGATATCGGCCCCTCAGCAACAATGCACAAAGGGGAAAGGAAAAAGAGAAAAAGAAAAAAGAAAAAAAAAGTGGCTATCTCTGGTGCAGTTCATACCCCCTATCCTAAGGACAGATCCAGTATGTGCACCGAGGAAGGACCCCAGTGACTAGGGGACAGAGAGGAGGGAAATGGTGACACCTTCACAAGATTTGCTCATACAATGTATATACTTATTCATAATAAAGATATTAAATTTAAAAAACTGACTTTTATACCCCTTGGTCTAAATGACTGATGTCTGCGTGTTACTTAAACCTTAGGTGCACTTAAAATAAGACTAACACTCCTATCAAAACCAGATAGCTGATTACTGTCTTTCCACTTGAAAGGCATCCCAGAGAAATGGATGTCTTCTTTCTCACCAGTGCTTCTGAAACTTTTTCCCCTTGTGACTGTTTGCCCGAGAAATTTTTATATAACTCGAGGGATAAAGTATATTATTTATACAAATCACATACAGGCAATAAATCATAAGGAAATTAAAAAATAAATATTACTTTACAAAGTAAAAGAGGAATAAAGATAAGCAAGATAATCACTAACACTTCCTCTTGCAGAATATATTTCAACAAATAACAATAATACTTTTTACATTCCTGAAGATAGTTTAAAGAAAAAAATCTGGTATGTACACATAGCTCTTTCCACAGTTAAAAAATAAAATATAGGACTGGAGAGATGGCTCAGAGGTTAAGGCACTTGCCTCCAGTGCCTAAGGCCCCTGGTTCAATTCCCCAGGACCCACATAAGCCAGATCCACAAGGTGGTGGCACTGGTGTTCTCTCTCTCTCTCTCTGCTTGAAAATGAATAAATAAAATATAAAAAAAGAAATTACTGAAAATTTAAATAAATAAATAAAATATAGGCTGGGCGTGGTACCCGACCCCTTTAATCCTTAGCACTCTGTGAGGCAGAGGCAAGAGAATCTCTATGGGTTTGAGGCCAGTCTGAGACTATATAGTGGATTCCAGGTCAGCCTGGGCTAGAGCAAGACCCTACCTCAAATAAACAAACAAACAAACAAAAAAAAAAATATATATATATATATATATATATATATGGTGGCATACGACTTTAATCCCAGTACTCGGGAGGCAGAGGTAGGATTGCTGTGAGTTCCAGGCGAGCCTAGGACTAGAATGAGTTCCAGAGTAGTGCATGCATCTGAGTTGCAGTGGCAAGAGGTCCTGGTATGCCTATTTCTCCTCTCTCTCTCTCTCTCTCCTTGCAAATAAATAATAAATGAAAATATGTTTAAAAAAAACAAAAATTAAAATTAAGAAAAATCACATCTAATAAAACTGTGAGGCCAGCCGGGCGTGGTGGCACATGCCTTTAATCCCAGCATTTGGGAGGTAGAGGTAGGAGGATTGCCATGAGTTCAAGGCCAGCCTGAGACTACACAGTAAATTCTAGGTCAGCCTGGACTAGAGCGAGACCCTACCTCGAAAAACAAAACAAAAAAATAATAAGAAAGAAAGAAAGAAAAGAAAACTGTGAGGCCAAGTGTGGAGGAACATGCCTTTAACCCAGCACTTGGTAGGCAGAGGTAATAGGAGTGCTGTGAGTTCTAGGCCACCCTGAGACTAATAATGAATCCAGGTCATGAGACCCTACCTCAAAAAAACAAACAAAAAAAGAAAAGTCATGAGTCACTTGAAATTTCAATAATCTATATTAAAGATAAGGAAACTTCAAATACCTAAATAAATCTATAGATTCACTCCAATAAAAACAATATTTTATTTTATAATCTTACTTTTAAACAGAAAAACTATAAAAAGTCTAACACTTTCTTTTAGAAAGGTAACTTTTGACCGCCTCTTGTCCTTTTGGTAAAGATCACATGTAGAAAAGTGGATACTGGAAATAAAATTAACTATTTAAGGGCTGGAGAGATGGCTGAGCGGTTAAAGTGCTTGCCTGCAAAGCCTGATAGCCTGAGTTTGATTCCCCAGTACCCACATAAAGCCAGAAGAACAAAGTGGCTCATACATCTGGAGTTCGTTTGTAGCAAAATGGGCCCTGGTATGCCCATTCTGTTTGTCTCCCTCTCTCGCTTTGCTTGCAAATAAAGCTATTAAAAACAAAAGAGCACCTAAAGTTTAATTTAATTATCCCAAGTGTTTTACCTAATAAGATTATGATATAAAAATTATAAATTTATTTAAAAGGTAATCTTTAGACTAAGCCTACCAAAAAAAAAAAAAAAAAAAAAAAACACCCAAAAACTGATTATAACATTCTTACTGAACCAAAGATGAAACTGTGGAGCATATCGTTCTTTGAAGTGGAGACCAAATTAGAATGTGGTATAGCAGTAAAGCCATTAAGATTGTGTCTGAAAGCCAGGTGTGGTGACTCACACCTTCAATCCCAGCACTTGGGAGGAAAAGGTAGGAAGATGGCTGTAAGTTTGAGGTCATCCTGCGACTATATAGTGAATTCCACATCAGCTTGGGCTAGGCTAGAGCAATAACCTACCTCGAAAAAGAAAAGTCTGAATAAATAAAAAATTTGATGAGAAAAGGATATATTTCACATTGCTATTGTTTTGAGCAGTAACCAATATCATCTAGTAGTGATCTTAGTATCTTTCATTCTGTATTCATTCATCATTGGTACTGGTCTCTTCAAATGCAGCCACAATGCTTAGAAGAACCATAAATAACACAGCTCAGTGGGTAGAGTGCTTGCTGTGCAGGTGTGAACCTGTAATCCAAGATCTGGTGAGGCAGAGAGAGGAGGATCCCTAGGGATTGATTACTGGCCAGTTTGCATTACCAAACTGGCAAACTATAGTTTCAGTGAGAGACCCTGAAAAAAGGGTGGAGGACTGTTGAAAATGGCTCAGCAGCTGAAAGTACTTCCTTTACAAAGCCTGCTGGCCCATGTTAAAACTTCCAGTACTCAACCTAAGGCTGATGCTGAAAGTGGCATGTGTGTCTGGAGTTCACTTGCAGTGGCAAGAGGCCCTGGCACACCCACACTCTCACTTTCTCTGCTCATAAATAAAATATTTTTTAGAAGGTAAGGACAGCTAAGGAGAATACCCAACATAGATCTCTGGCCTCGACACACGTGTGCACTCACTCACACACACAAGAACCCACATAACATGTGCACACAGTGGATGAGCATGCACAGGCACACCACACAATGCACAAGCCAAAAAGATGACTTTTAGAACACTGATTTCCCTGCCTCAACATATAATTTGAAAAGTTCAGAAGTGATTAATGATCTCTGAATAAGTATTCCTTTTTGAATAATTATTCTGTAGTAGTCAGAAATACCAGGAAAAATGTTGGATCTGTAATAAAACCTAGAAATTTATTAGACTTAGTATATACTATGAATGCTTCCACATGATCTGTTTATCCCAAAGGCTATCTTCTATTTGTTGAAACATATTTAAGTAACTGAGAGTTTAGTAATCAAAAAAAACTACAGATTTACAGTACTATTACTTCCAGATGAACCTTAAAGACTCAATATATCTAATAGTTGGCCACCTGTCCCCAAGTTTAATTCTTTAGTATGATTTTCAAATTGTGCTAATTTACATAATATACAGGAAAACACAAGTCCTAATAAAATTAAATCTTACTCTAACAAAAATACATATATAAAGTAGATGAAGATGTGTATATGCATACATACATATACGTGGATATAAACATACAAGCATGTTAGCATATTCATTCTACATATTTAGTTAAGATGAAAAAACAAATACAAACATGCACATGTACTAAACAAGATAAAGCAAAGCACCAACCATTCCAGCATAAACAGCACTAAAAAGTACATATAAATAGAAATCATATTCTAATTTTACTAAAGGAATGTAAAAAAAACTTGTTGATAGTACTAGACCTAGTTTTTTAGTATCATAACTTAAAAAGTAAAATAAAGATATGGGAGAACATTAAAATAAAGAGTTTTAGAATAACACATAAAAAATGATAACATGATTTTTAAAACTACACAACTCAAGATAAGCTATGAAATATATAAAACATATACAGGATCATAAGTTTTTTAAAATTTATTTGCAAGCACAGAAAGAGATAGTCAAAGAGAGAGAGAGAGAGAGAAAGAGAAAGAGACAGAGAGAGAGAATGGGCATACCAGGGCCCCTAGCCACTGCAAACAAATTCCAGATGCATGCACATTTGTGCATCTGGCTTACATGGATACTGGGAACTGAATTTGGGTCATTAGGTTTTACAGGCAAGCAACTTAACCACTGAACCATCTCTCCAGCTCCCTAAATTAATCTTTAAATTATATGGTAATTAGCTGGAATTTTTTTCTTAGAAAAACAAATAAGATTAAAGAAACATTTTCTATAAAATGCTGGGAAAGACTGGGTGTGGTGGCACCTGCCTTTATCCCAGCACTCCAGAGGCAGAGATAGGAGGATCAAAGTATGGCCAGCCTGGGACTACAGAGTGAGTTCCAGGTCAGCCAGGGCTAGAGTGAGAACCTGCCTCCGATAAACCAACAAAACAAACAAAAAACCATGCTGGGAACAATGACAGTAAGACATGGTAGTGCTTCTTTCCTTGTACTGCAAAAAGAAATGTTTAAATAATAGGATAGGCAAAACTTGAAAAACTGGTGTGAAGCAGGAATGAATTACAAGATGGAAATGGAGTCCATCTCAGTTTTAATTAATTAATTAATTAGT
The DNA here is from genome assembly GCA_004024765.1 of Zapus hudsonius. Classification (NCBI taxonomy): domain Eukaryota; kingdom Metazoa; phylum Chordata; class Mammalia; order Rodentia; family Dipodidae; genus Zapus; species Zapus hudsonius. The sequence continues at coordinate 26,515 of PVHP010016033.1, read as the reverse complement.
TTATTTGTTTTTATTTTTTATTTTTTTGGTTTTTCGAGGTAGGGTCTTGCTCTAGTCCAGGCTGACCTGGAATTCACTCTGTAGTCTCAGGGCGGCCTTGAACTCAAGGCAATCCTCCTACCTCTGCCTCCCGAGTGCAGGAATTAAAGGCGCGCACCACCACGCCTGGCCCATCTCAGTTTTAATTAGCTCCACCAAAAGAATCAGAATTAAGAGAAACACAATACTGTAGAGGACAAATGTTCTTGACGTGTTCAGCAATTGTCAAAAATATTTTTATATTAGAATTATACTGCATTAAATTGAACAAAGTAAATTGAAATGTTATCAGAACTACTTGAGGAGCTTTTTCTACCTACTTTGTGACTTGTTTCTATATCCCTTCCAGACCTTCCAGGTAGGCAGGTATAGCAAGATGGCTTTAAAAGGAAGGTATACATATATTATGTGATATTATATATATACACATACATACAATGTACACTGTATATACATATTATTAAATCTACCTACTGTAGGAAAATTTTGGTTAAATTAAGTGACATGCCTTAAAAATAATTTTGTCAGACTAATTAGCTAAAACAATTTACTTGTATACTGAATAAAGGAGTCAACTAAGGTGTTTGATAAACAGCTTGTATCTCTCATATATTTAAAGTAGTGGAGAAAAATACTAAAGTTTTATGAAAATTTAAGGTATGAGCTATTTAAAAAGCTGTTCAATATTATCTACAAAATAAAAATTAGTTTAAAATTCAATTTTTAAAAAGTCCTAGTTCCTTTCATTCTACTATTCATGATAACCAGAGGTAATGCCACAAAAGATTATAAAAAACATTTAAAATACAATTTTATATAATTTTTATTTGCATTTTAGAATTTAAACAATTTGCTGGGAACATCCTTTGTGAGGCAATGTGGTCTTTTTTTAATCTGAAACTATTTAAGCTTCAAGATAGGCTCACTAATTTTTTATCTAAAGCAATCAGTACATTAGCTAAAAATAGCCAACTTAATGATTACTTGTGACATAGAGTTGATTAGGTGAGCCTAGAGAGCCTCCCCACCTCTGTGTCCCCTGGAGAGGAAGGGGTCTTGGAGAGCTTTTCTGTGGTGGTGGCGGCTCCACCGAGTTCATGACGATGGAGATGGACACGTGGTACTCATAGCGATCCAGCATCTGAGCAATCTTCTTCCGAGACACACCATGCTTATTCCTCCTGCCAAAACCAGGATTCTTGGTCAACATTTACGATGCGTAGGGTTAGAAATCCAACTCTTATACTAATGGAACAGTCTCAATGATATTTAATAAACAAACATTAGAAGATATACTTTATTTACTGTCATTTTATACAAAAGATTTATATTGGCTATATCACAATAAAGTATTATTGGTTACAGCTTCTTTACACAGAACTGCTCACTTAAGGCAATATGTATACCCCTTTCTAGTAGCAAAATCAATGATTTTTTTTAAAGCAAGATTATGATAGAGTTCCAAGAATCACTAAGAAAATAAATGGACTTCTAGAGCTTATAGAAAGTGAAAAATACAGCCGGGCGTGGTGGCGCACGCCTTTAATCCCAGCACTCGGGAGGCAGAGGTAGGAGGATCGCCGTGAGTTCAAGGCCACCCTGAGACTACATAGTGAATTCCAGGTCAGCCTGGACTAGAGTGAGACCCTACCTCGAAAAAAGAAAAAAAAAATACGAATTTTTTGTTTTCATTTTGTGATTCTCACCTCCCTCCCCCACCTGGGTCCTGAGAACAGAACCCAAGGACTAATGAGCTAAATCTCTAACCCCAAATGTCACTCTTTGAAAGTGATATTTGAACAGTTCCTATTGATTTAAAAAATTTATTATCAGTAGCATATTAATAGAAACACTGCATAATGCAGAATGAAAGAAATCAAACACAGCCGGGCGTGGTAGTACATGCCTTTAATCCCAGCACTCCGGAGGCAGAGGTAGGAGGATTGCCTTGAGTTCAAGGCCACCCTGAGACTACATAGTGAATTCCAGGTAAGCCGAGACCCTACCTCAAAAAACAACAACAAAAAAAATCAAACACAAAGAATGCATAATGTATGATTTTATTCACATTATATATATTTAAGTTGAAAAAAGACAAAATTATAGTATTAAAACAAAAACTACATGGTAAAAATTAAAAGAAAAATAAGCAAGTAGCAGATTATCAAGTCCAAACACAACTAGTGAGCATGTAGGGATGGAAGGTAAATGTGTGGCGAGTGAGATGTGATGAGCTTCTGAGGTGCTGTCTTAGCTAGGAGCCACGTGTGTTTATTTGTAAGAAGTCTGTTGAGCTTCAATCTTCCTGGTGTTGGGATTTTTGTTATGCCCAGCACTTTATGTCATTTTTTGTATGTGATTTTATGACAACAAAAGTGGTTTAAAAACTATTCTCACTCTCAAAGAACTTTGGACAATTTATTTTACCCTCATAGTTTTCTACAACTTGACTTGAGTATGACAACACACAGGAAAATATCTGTATTTTATACTATAGTTCTTGATTTACTAATGCTAATTAATTTTTCCTAGAAACAGGCCACGAAAGAATCATTTACTTTTCTAATCTGATGTTTACATTCAAGATGTAATAATGCAAACACGGGCTGGGATATGGATGTGTAGAGAACTTGTTTGCATGCACAAAGCCCAGGGTACAATTCTCAGCACTGCATAAAACCAGGCAGAGTGGTGCACACTTACAATCCCAAAACTCAGGAGATAAAGGCAAAAGGAGCAGAGTTTAAGGTCATCCTGTATCAGGAAAAAAACAAACAAACAAAACAGTAAAAGAAGTAAAAAAGAGCGGGGCGTGGTGGCGCACAGCTTTAATCCCAGCACTCGGGAGGCAGAGGTAGGAGGATCGCCATGAGTTCAAGGCCACCCTGAGACTACATAGTGAATTCCAGGTCAGCCTGGGCTAGAGCGAGACCCTACCTCAAAACCCCCCCCCAAAAAAAAAAGTAAAACAGAGAAGGGAAAATAAGAGATCTATGGTTAAAAATTTGGCAAGAAATGGTTGGGCATGCAGATCAGTTGTAGAGCATTTACCCAGTGTGCTTGAGGCCGAGTTCAGTCCCTAGCATCACAAATAAAATAAAATTTAAAATTAAAATTAAAATACTGAGGCCAGGTGGGGTGGTACATGCCTTTAATCCCAGAACATGGAAGGCAGAAGTAGAAGTAGAAGTTCAAGGCAATGGGATTAGAGTGAGTTCTAGGTCAGCTTGGGCTAGAATAAGACCCTACCTCAAAAACAAACAAACAAAAATTTTAAAATTGACAAGATATGACTAAATCCACAAGATGCTAGAATCAATTATTTAATTCTACCCAATTCTTCCAAAAATCAAACTAGGCTACATATCAGTTAAACTGCCTATAAGTCAATTTATATTAAAAAAGTAATAAATGCCGTTCCTAGAATGTAAATTAGGCCATAAAACTCTAGACAATTTAATCATTCACTCATTCTGCCACTTTTCAGTATAACCCAAATATCTGTTTAAATGTCTACATCAAGTCTAACATATAGTTTGCAAACTACCAGATATTACTATTAATGAACCTATAGGTATTATTTACCTATTATTATTTATGAACCCCACATGTCAATAAAGCCAGAAAGAGAAAGAAAGTACTCAAAGGATTAAAAAATGAGGGAAACAAATTAGTTGTAGCCCATATGCAGACTAACAACAGCTCAAAGGCTGAGAATGTTGTTTACCAGCAGGACGTGTGCTTGTTAGTATGTGAAGCAGGAAGAGGGCATCCTTTGATGGGAGGGAGGAAAAGGTTTAAAAAGGGAAATGATGGTTATACAGCTGTGAATAACTTAAAAGCCATTGACTTGTATGTTTTAAATAGGTGAATGGTAAGGTCTGTGAATTATACCTCAATCAAGTTATTACCACAAAAAGAAGTTGAGAAAGAAAAATGTGACGGTCAGGGAAAGCCACGAGGTAAAGGGAAAGTGACACTGGAAAACAGGAAGGGAAGAGCTAGGTTGAAAGTAACACAAGTCCACAACTTCTCACCACAAGTAAGGTGGCATGCAAAAGCTAGGAAAGAAACTAACCAAATAAAGGGAAATTTTAAAAAAAAGATAAGGATTTAATAAAAATTTGAGTATCTTACTTTTCTAATTCTTCAGGATCAAATTTCCACCAAGTTTCAGGTTCGTGAAACTCTACTCTGTATCCTTTTCCTATAGCCTACACCAAGGAAAAGACAAAAATCCAGAGAATAGTTCTTAATGTTAAAAAAAAAAGGCAAACAGATAAATTTCAGTTAGCTGATACTCCTAACTTTGCTCAACCAAGAACCAGGCTACTTAGCAAAATAATGTGTGGTTTAGAAAAGTGGTATGATTATTTAACTGAACAAATTTCAAGAAAACTAACAAGATGAGCACAAATGAATCATCACGAGCATCCTTCCCAATTACTGGTTTTTTGTTTTTTTTTTTTTTTTCGAGGTAGGGTCTCGCTCTAGTCCAGGCTGACCTGGAATTCACTATGTAGTCTCAGGGTGGCCTTGAACTCCTGGCGATCCTCCTACCTCTGCCTCCCAAGTACTGGGATTAAAGGCGTGCGCCACCACGCCCGGCTTCCCAATTACTGTTAACACTGTGCAGACCAGCAAAGCCCTTCAGAAGACAAGGGGGCCTGCGGCCATGCCACACTGACTGCACCCCACCTCCTCTGCGCTTGGGAGCTAAGCAGGGGTGGCCTGATTAGTACGTGGATGGGAGAAAACAAGGGAAATGTTTTCACAATAAAGATCAAATTAACCAAAATTTTAGAATATTAAAGACTGACAATAAAAATAACTCATATTTGGGCTGGAGAGATGGCTCAGCGGTTAAGGCACTTGCCTCCAGTGCCTAAGGCCCCGAGTTCAATTCCCCAGGACCCACATAAGCCAGACCCACAAGGTGGTGGCCCTGGTTCTCTCTCTCTCTCTCTCTCTCTCTCTCTCTCTCTCTCTCTCTCTCTCCCTCTCTCTCTCTGCTTGAAAATGAATAAATAAAATATTAAAAAAAAACTCATATTTAATATTTACCATTTCCACGTATGGTTTCATTTCCCAAGCTTGTGTATTAGTGTTGTCAATTATAACTGGAGATCTCCCCTGATTGATAGCTTGTTTTGCTGTAATAAAAATATATACAAATAAAATTTAAATATTCATTATAAGAAATATACATCTCTGTATTTAAAGCTAAAAACTATCATTTCTTAATGTCATGAAAAACAAGGGTTTCATTAAATTAAAAGGGAATTAAGAGAAAACTATACACCAGGTGTTCTCTCTGGTCTGGTTAGTCTAGACCTTATAGGAAATAAGATGATAATGGAATAAATTATAATTGAATAGAGACAGTACAAGGAGTGAAACTTGTTAAATGAGGAATAACAAGATATGAAAGACAATAAAATATGATCTTATATAGATAAAAATACAGAGCTGAGAGAAATATTCACTAAGAAATTATAAGTAGTCATCTTTAAGTGGTAGGAATATTTACATTTTAGGTTTCTATTTTCTATTAACATATAAATGATGCATCCAAATTCAGGTTAGAATAGAATAAAAACTTCTTACAAGCAAAACTTCATATACCAGGTAGCTCAAAATCATAATGCAACTGATTTTATAGATTTTTTTAAAATTATTCATTTGTAAGCAGAGAGGTGTGTGTGTGTTGTGTGTATGAGAGAGAGAATGTGGATATACCAGGGCCCCTAGCCATTGCAAACTCCAGGCGCCACTTTGTGTATGTGGCTTTACATGGTTATTGGGGAATTGAACATGTGTCCTTAGGTTTTATAATCAAGTGCCATAATCATCTCTCCAGCTCTGATTTTGTAGATTTCTTAGGATGATGATTCTCTTCTACTAGGGAACTAAGGTAGAAGGGAACTTTATTCTGAACTCTTATCTTCCTACTCCAAAGCCATCTCTTCTACCATGAAGTGGCATTCACTGTCACTGTATTTTTCTTGGTTGTGGGGTTGCTTTTTTTTTTTTGAGGGAGGGTCTGACTCTAGCCCAGGCTGACCTGGAACTCACTCTGTAATCCAGGCTAGCCTGAAATCACAGTGATCCTCCTACCTTAGTCCTTGGGTGCTGGGATTATAGGCATGAGCCACCACAGTGAATTATTTTTTAAAAAATACTTTATTCATTTTCAAGCAGAGAGATACAGGAGATAGATGATGAGAGAGAGAGAGAGAGAGAGAGAGAGAGAGAGAGAGAGAGAGAGAGAGAGAGAGAGAGAGAGCACCAAGGCCACCACCTTGTGGATCTTGCCTATGTGGGTACAGGGAATTGAACCGGGGGCCTCAGGCACTGGAGACAAGTGCCTTAACCGCTGAGGCATATCTCCAGCCCGAATTGCTTTTTTTTAAAAAAAATTTATTCATTTTCAAGCATAGACAGAGAGAGAGAGAGAGAGAGAGAGAGAGAGAGAGAGCGCACCAGGGCCACCACCTTATGGGTCGGGCTTATGTGGGTACTGGGGAATTGAACCCGGGGCCTTAGGCACTGGAGGCAAGTGCCTTAACCGCGGAGCCATCTCTCCCCCGAATTACTTCTTAATGATAGCAGTACGTGTACACACAAGCGCACACACACACACACACTCACTCACTCACTCAGGTATATCAGACACGAAAATTAATGACTGCTGATAACACTATAAAAGCTGAGGCAAGATACAAAGATAGGGAAGGTTTCTTGGCACATATGAAGTTTAACATAATGAAAATGTTTATAAAGATGTTGTGGGGGCTGGAGAGATGGCTCGGCGGTTAAGGCACTTGCCTCCAGTGCCTAAGGCCCTGGGTTCAGTTCCCCAGGACCCACATATGCCAGACCCACAAGGTGGTGGCCCTGGTGTTCTCTCTCTCTCTCTCTCTCTCTCTCTCTCTCTCTCTCTCTGTATCTCTGCTTGAAAATGAATAAATAAAATAAAATACTGTTATAAAAAAAAAAAGATGTTGTGGGATGAATGTGAAATGTCCCCATTAGGCTCATATAGCTGAACACCTGGTTCCCAAATGACAGCATTGTTTTGGAAAGTTGTGGAAACTTTAGGAAGTGGAGACACTGGAGGAAGTGTGTCACTGTGGGCAAGCCTTGAGGTTTGATAGACCCTTCCTACTTCCTGTCCCTCCTCTGATTCCTGACTGTGGAGACAATATAACCAGCAGCCAACCACTTCTGCCATGACACTGGTGCCAAGATGGACCATATGTATCCCTTCTTAAACTGAAAGCCAAAATAAAACTTCTTCCTTTAAGAAGGGAATTCCCTGTCAGGCATTTGCTCATACTAAGCAATACAGATGACTAGGGTAGACAGAATTCTAAAGATCAGCTAAGGAGAATTATGGTAGAAAACATATTTGGAAGAGTTTCTAAATGCTGAAAGAAATTTAAAAATCAGATCACAACTGGTACTATTATCTTTTATTGCTAGCTTGGTACTAGTACCAAGATGCTATCATCTCTCACTTTCAATTCCAATCATCAACAGTGATCAAATCTTCATTTAAAAAATCTTATTAAAATAAATCTCATAGCTAGGTGTGATGGTGCATGCCTATAATCCCAATTATTAGGGAGGCTGAGGCAGGAGGACTGCTTGAATTTAAGAATTTTAAGACCAGTAAGGACACTATACCAATGACACTACCTGAAATGAAAAAAAAAAAAAAAAAGCAAAACCTAATTCCTGATCTTAGGGTTGTGTTTGATAAGAATTTATTAACCTAGCTGGGCGTGGTGGCGCACACCTTTAATCCCAGCACTCAGGAGGCAGAGGTAGGAGAATTGCTGTGAGTTCAAGGCCACCCTGAGACTACATAGTGAATTCCAAGACAGCCTGGACTAGAGCGAGACCCTACTTCGAAAAACCAAAAAAAAAAAAAAAAAGAATTTATTAACCAAGTAAATCTGATTTGTAGAAGTGGGAAATTATCCACTTTACATGTGCATTCTATGAAACTAAAACTCTTGAGCTGGAGAGATGGCTCAGCGGTTAAGGTACTTGCCTCTAGTGCCTAAGGCCCGGGGTTCAATTCCCCAGTACCCACATAAGCCAGACCCACAAGGTGGTGGCCCTGGTGCTCTCTCTCTCTCTCTCTCTCTCTCTCTCTCTCTCTCTCTCTGTGCTTGAAAATGAATAAATAAAGCTCTTAAAATCAGAGTACTTTTTATTATTATTTTTATTTATATAGCAGAGAGAAAAGTATGGGCACACAAGGTCCTCCCACAACTGCAAATGAACTCCAGATGCATGCATCACTTGGTGCATCTGGCTTTACATGGGTAATGAGGAACTGAACCTGAGCCATTAGGCTTTACCGGCAAAAAAAAGAAAAAAGAAAAAGAAGAAAAAAAGAAAAAGGAAAAAGAAACAAGGAGGAAAGAAGAGGAAGGAAGTAAACAAAGATTTTCTCAGAATAGTACTTGGCATTTAGTTATATTGGGGGGGAGAGAGAGAGGGAGGGAGGGGGAGGGAGGAGACAGAGAGAGAGAGAGAAAGAGAGAGAGGACTCAGCAGTTAAAGGTACTTGCTTACAAAGTCTGCTGGCTCAATTTCCCAGCACCTATGTAGAGCCAGATGCATAAAGTAACTCATTCATCTGGCATTCTACTGCAGAGGCAGGAAACCCAGGTATGACCACAGAAACACATGTAAATGAATAAAGTTAAAAAAAACATATTCAATAGGGTTGGGAATATTGCTCTATTGGTAGAGTGTTTGTCTAGCATTCCTGAGTCCCTTGGTTCAATCTTCAGCACCACATAAACCAGGCATGGTGGCACATGTCTGTAACCCCAGCTCTTGGGAGGTACAAGGAAGAAGATCAGAAGTTCAAGATCATCCTCAGCTATATAGTGAGTTTTAAGGCCAGCCTCAAATAAGTCAATTAATTAATTAATTAATTAATTAAAAAATATAGCTCTTCAGGCTGGGAAGATAGTTCAGCAGTTAAAGGCCTTTGCTTGCAAAGCCTGCTGACCAGGGTTTGACTGCCCAGTACCCACATTCTCCAGACGGACAGAGCAGCTGATGCATAAATCTGGAGTTCATTTGTAGCAGCAAGAGGTGCTGGTAACACATTCTTTCTCTCCTTCTCTCTCTTTTTCAAATAAATAAAATTAAAAATATATATATATATATATCTTCAACAGGTATTTGTTGAATAATTCTGCAATTAATGTATTACACTTATTTTTTATTATTTTATTTATTCATTTTCAAGCAGAGAGAGAGAGAGAGAGAGAGAGAGAGAGAGAGAGAGAGAGGAGAGAGCACCAGGGGCATATGTGGGTACTGGGGAATTGAACCCGGGGCCTTAGGCACTGGAGGCAAGTGCCTTAACCGCTGAGCCATCTCTCCAGCCCTTACACTTATTTTCAAAGTATATGATCGCTACCTTGGAAAAACTAAAAATTACCCTGAAAAAGTCCCTATTTACTATATTGCTAAGAAAACTAGAAGGTTATTTGGACACCATTTCACACTTCCATTACTGCACATACAATTAGCATGATTCATATGGCATAGATACTTTAATGAAACAATCTACTTCTCTTTGCAAGGAGGAAAAACAAGTAAACTTCCCAGTCTATCAAAGGTACATGCACTTTGCCTACTAGCCTTAGTTACTCTGTTTATTACCTAATCTTCTCTTTAACTTTAGACAAACAACTGTAAACATTTGTTTTTGAATAGTAGTACCATCATTACTTATTTGGGGAACAGTGTGCTATAGAATTAAAGTCAAAAGGAATATAGGGGCTGGGACATGGCTCAGCGGTTAAAGGGACTTGCCTACAAAGCCTGCTGGCTCAGGTTCAATTCCCCAGTACTCATGTAAAGCCAGATGCAAAAAGGGGCGCAGGCATTTGGTGTTCATTTGCAGCAGCAAGAGACCCTGACATGCCCTCCTCCCATACACTCACAGTCTCTCATACTCACATGAAAATATTTTAGAAGAATACATATGTTGCAATTTTTGTGCTACTCTTTTTTTTTTTTTTAAATATTTTATTTATTAATTTTCAAGCAGAGAGATACAGAGAGAGAGAGAGAGAGCACCAGGGCCACCACCCTGTGGGTCTGGCTTATGTGGGTCCTGGGGAATTGAACCCGGGGCCTTAGGCACTGGAGGCAAGTGCCTTAACCGCTGAGCCAGCTCTCCAGCCCCTGTGCTACTCTTTAATATATTTGGAGAAATTCCAGCATGTCAGTCATATATGTTGAAAATTTACCTGAAATGCTTGGGATCAGAAGTGATTCTAGATTTCAGTTGTTTTAGATTTTGAAATATCTGATAGACAATAGGTTAAGCTAACCTGATCTGAACTCCAATCTGCTTAAATAGAGAAATTTTGAATGTTGGTGTAACACTTAGTTTCCTATTTTGAAGTAGCTAGGAATTTGGGGTTACAGATGCTAAAACTAATATGATCAGTTATACTAATATTAACATTTAAATATTTCTATATCATAAATTGTGATGAAATTCTTTACTCAAAAATATCTTTGCTGAAATACCTTATTCTAAAAACTGACACGAAGAAAAGCATGGTTTTTCCTTATATTCACGCACTTGAAAACCCTAGCTGGTGCTTTAGCTGAGGAAGTTTTTCATTTCAGAAGACATTTAGTCACTCAACACAGAAGAAATAGAAAAATCACCATTTTGCAAGTTTATCTGAGAAAATAACTTGTTGCTGGACAAAGCCATAGCATAAATTTATCTTACTCATACTGAGAAAACCAAATGTTTACTAGGAGAGAGAGGGAGGAAGGAAGTTTCTGAACCCTAGTCAAGTCTCCAGTCTAGAGCTAATTTCTATTTATAGGTAATATAAGGAGAACAAAAGATAGGACTTCCATACAGAATATGGAATATTTTAAAGCACAAAGGATCTAGTTTCTGCAGTAACAATAGGAGAGTTAAAAGAGAAGAAACAGATATAGATTATCATTATTAAAAGAAGCAAAACCAAGCTAGTGTAGTGGCACAGACCTTCAATCCCAGCACTTGGGAGGGAGAGGTAGAGGAGGTTTTGGAGTTTGAGGCCACCCTAAGCTTCATAGTGAATTCCAGGCCTGGGCTAGAACGAGACCTTACCTGGTAAAACAAACAAACAAACAAAACAAAACCAAATGTATTTTGAGAACATTGTTTGGATATTGGTTCAAAGAAAACAATTTGTAAAACGACATTTGAAAAAGAGGGAAAATTTGCAGATTGGGTTACATGATGCTAAATCATTTAACTCTGTTTATATATAATGATGGCAGTGCAATTAAATAAGGCAGCTTTATTAAGATTAATTTAGGTGTTGAAGTTTAGCTCAGTGGTAGAGTGCTTGCATGAGGCACTTTGGTGTTCGATGATCACAGAAAGGTAGTTTGAAATGTACACTAAGAAGCTGGGGAGATGATGGCTCCGCGGATAAAGTGCCTGCTGCCCAAGTGTAAGGACCTAAGTTTGGTTTCCAGGCACGCTCCAGCGTAAATGACAGGTGGCATGGTAGCTTACCTGTAAACCCAGAGCTGGAGCAGTGGAGACTGGGGGACCCCTGGGGTGAACTGATTAGCTAGACTAGCCAAATAAGCAAGCTCTGTGTCCAAGTGAGAGACTGTCTCAGTAAGAAAACGATAAAGGAAGACACCTGAGGCTAACCTCTTGTTTCTACATGCACGTGTACAATGTGAGTGTGCACTAATACATAAGACTGCATAAACGCCACACACACACAAAAATACAATAAAATAGCTTTTACTATTTGAAACATATATGGTGTTTGAAAATTGACTTTTTTTTTTTTTTTTTTTTTGGTTTTTCGAGATAGGGTCTCACTCTAGTCCAGGCTGACCCGGAATTCACTATGTAGTCTCAAGGTGGCCTTGAACTCATGGCGATCCTCCTACCTCTGCCTCCTGAGTGCTGGGATTAAAGCCGTGCACCACCATGCCCGGCGGAAATTGATTATTTTTTAGGAAGGTATAAAGGGGGTGAAGGGGTGGGATGTCTTGCTATAAATCTCAAACTGGAGACCTTCCCGCTTTGGCCTCCCAAGTAGCTGGGATTATGGGTGTGCGCCAATACACTCAATTAGAATTTGCTTTAAATGCTTCAACAAATTGAAAAAGAGAGATGAGGATGTAAAGCCAAAAAAGGGCAGGAAAAACCCACATGTCAATATCTTGATTCTGGTAATTCTGATTATTTGGTATTATTTAGTATGAGATTCATCACACTCTCCAATCTTTTGTTTGTTGTTCGTCTGAGACAGGGTCTCACTAAATAGCCCAGGCTGGTCTGAAACTTGCTGTGTAGAGACCATGATTTTTATCAAAATAAAGATCCTCAAACCGGGTGTGGTGGCACACACCTTTAATCCCAGCACTTGGGAGGCAGAGGGAGGAGGATCACTGTGAGTTCAAGGCCACCCTGAGACTACATAATGAATTCCAGGTCAGCCTGGGCTAGAGGGAGACCCTACCTTGAAAAACCAAAAAAAAAAAAAAAAAAAAAAAAGCAATTTATGAGCTAGGTGTGGTGGTACAAACCTTTAATCCCAGCACTCGGGAGGCAGAGGTAGGAATGCAGTGAGTTCAAGGCCATCCTGAGACTACATAGTGAATTTCAGGTCAGCCTGGGCTAGAGTGAGACCCTACCTCAAAAAAAAGAAAAAAAGAAACTTATGGCTAGAGAGATGGCTCAGTGGTTGAAGGTGTGTACTTGTAAAAAGCAACATATACATTTATGTATATAGTTCTACACATTAGAATCACTTGGATAACTTAAAATTTTAAAAATCAAAATCAAAACAACTAAGCCTATGTGTTTCACTCTAGGTGGACTGAGCCAGAATCTCTGGGGCTGAGCCCCAAGGGTTGCTAAGTGATTTCTAAGAGATTCAAATGAGGCATCAGGATCAGCACCACTATTCATGAGAAAAGAAACTGACCCATGTCTTCTAAAAACTTAAGTAGGGTTCTTATAACATAATACCAGTAAGAACACCCCCCCCCCAGGGTCTCGCTCTAGTCCAGGCTGACCTGGAATTCACTGTGTAGTCTCAGAATGGCCTTGAACTCATGGTGATCCTACCTCTGTGCCCCCCCCCCCCAGTGCTGGGATTAAAGGTGTGCCACCACGCCCGGCTAAGAACAACTTTTAATACTTACAGGCTTTATATTAAGACTTGGGAAAATGTATGCATTATTCTCAGAGAAAATAACCATGGAATACAAAACAATAGTATCAGAGTTCTCTGAGTTTATTTTTAAGTTATAAAATAACCCCATTAAAATCTTTCACACCTCTACTATTTTACTAGCTTATGTTAGTATACTACTTACAGTTGGCATGTTTTATTTAAATTTCTGATTTTCCCCAAGAACCTGGATCAGCTAATGAAATTGGAACTCCAAAAGATGTAAATGGCTTGTCACAGTCATTCACTTGGCAAGTTTAACTCAAAAATGGAACCTAGATTTGACTCATACTCAAACATTCTATCCCAGGAGGCTTGGCCCAAAACAAACCTCTGTTCTGGTTCCAGTCATGGGCATCACCAAGTTGATTAACATTATACCTGTACCCATCTTGATGGCGAAAATAGTCATCAGTGCTGAACACAATGCCATCACGACTCTGCCCAAGCAGAATTCTGTTAACAAAAGAAATCATAAAGGTGCTGTTTATAATATCTATAACCATGAGAAGAAATCAACTATAAAAAAGGTTATTAAGTATTTGGCATTTACTCTTTAAGTATTTTGAAAACAGAATGGCACAAAGCTGAAAACCATTTGAAACATTTTTGTATTCTAAATATCCTGTCACACTTAAATAAATCTACACACTACAGCCAATAAAACTTTTCAAAGCAGTATTTGCATTGCAACTTTTAAAAACACTATTCTTTATGATGATGTCAGCTTTTATGCATGTTTTAACTTTAGTGAACTTGGATCTGCTACCTAAAATTGCCTCCATTTGGTACAACAGATAACCTAAAAAGTAAGATTAAGCAAGCAAGGTATCAGGAAAAACCATATTTGACCCAAGACAGCTTTCATAAACTCATTTCCATAGAGTACAAACATAGATGACCCACAAGTGAAGAGTCAGAAATAGCCTGAAACCAAAGGCTGCAAAACAACTTGTTATCCTTGCAAGTGTCCAGTCGTGTCCAATCTTCTAGCATTACAACACAATGTTGTCACCTGCAAAGTCCATGCTTCGGAACTGCACAATTGAGAAGCAAAAAAATTACAAGCCAGGATGGTAGTATATGCATTTATTCCCAGAACTTGGGAGACAGAGGTAGGAGAATCACTGTGAGCTTGTGGCCAGCATGGGACTACAGAGTGAGTGTCCAGGTCATCCTGGGCTAGAAACCAAAAAAAAATTTTGCAAATAAATCTCAAAATGTTTTATTAAGTTTACAATTTTGGGCTGGAAAACACTCATAACTATCCTGGGCTGAATGCGTCTCCCATGGGCCATGAGTTGAACACAAACTTTAAATCTTTAGAAATTAACTCAATATATAGAATTATTGGACACTAAATAAAATATATTCTAAGACCAGATCAATGATGACCAATCTTTGCTTTCAAAAGATGACACTATGTTAAATTTCCAAGCACAGTACAATGAACAAGAGTCATGGTGTCAGAGAATTCCCATTACCAATGAGACTGGGACCATTCAGAGAAATGGGAAAACACAGGGTTTGGATTCAACAGCGACAACAAAAAGTATTTTGTTGTTTCATTCTTCTCCCTCATCTAGTTAACGATTAGAAAACATTGTATAGTGTGAAGGCTTTTGGAGGGAGATGGATGGAGAAGGAAGGGATCAAAAGAACACTGTCCAGATGAGTCAGAGACTTTAGTTCCTACTAAAAAGTAGTAGGGAGGTTTTCAACTGTTAACTTGAAATATTTTATTAAAAAAAATAAATTGCATGTATCAAAATAAAAACTTTAAATTTATATTTCTATTTACAAAATCATATTTCAAATTACTTTACACAAGCCAGGTGTGGTGGCACAAACCTTTAATCCCAGCACTGGGGGTTGGAGGCAAAGGTGGGAGGATGGTTATGAGTTTGGGCTACAGCAAGACCCTACCTTGAAAAACAAAACAAACCAACAAAAAAATGCCAGCCTTAGTGGCACACACCTTTAATCCTAGCACTTGGGAGGCAGAAGTAGAAAGATTACTGTGAATTCTATGCCAGACTGAAACTACAGAGTGAGATAGATCCAGGTCAGCCAGGGCTAGAGTGAGACCCTACCTCAAAAAAGAAAAAAAATTAAACAAATCAAATGAAAGTCAATAGTTTGGATTGTTTGTATATTTGTTTGGGGAAAATGGATTTCTTTTTTAAGCAGATGTGATTTTTTTTCCAAAGTATAGCTAATATAGCTATATTCGCTTATATAGATAACCTAGAGTATAAAAATGCTGTTAATAGTGTGTGTAGGTCATGAAACTAGAAAGCAGATCACTAGAGAAGAAAGACCTTAAGAGAGGGAGAAAAAGAGAGGGTAATGGAATGCATACACTAAGAAAACAGGAGGAACTATGGGGGAAGAAAGGACAGTGAGGCATGGGGGGCAGCAGATACAAAGAAGGGCAGTGGAGGAAGCTGACAAATTAGAAGTATCATGGCACATATGTATAAAAATGTCACAATCAATTCCATTAGTTTGTATTCGAACATAAAAATTAATTTATAAACTAACGTAACATTTAGATTTTTAAAATGTAAAAGTAACAAATAAAAATGTCATAACATTAGCATTCTAGACCAGAAATCAATCATCCAGAAAGAGATTTCAATCATAACTAACCATATAGTAATTCTATTCAACAGTACAGCAATCCTCATCATCATTATTCCTTGATGCATCATGTTTACTTGCTTTGGTTCTCAAATTTTATTAGTAGATAATTTTTGTTCATTTGTTTTTAGATATTTTATTTTATTTTTTTGAGATAGGGCCTCACTCTAGGCCAGGCTGACCTGGAATTCACTCTTGTAGTCTCAGGGTGGCCTTGAACTCAAAGCGATCCTCCTCCTTAGGCAATCCTTTTACCTCTGCCTCCAGAGTGCTGGGATTAAAGGTTCACCACTGCCCACATGGGCTAGTAAGTGATTAAAATGCTAATAATTAATAATGCTAATAATATACATGACTATAGTAATGTTTGTGTGCCTAAGAAAAGGTTTGAATTCTCCAAATTAAAAAAATGGTAGAAACCAGGGATGGTGGTCCACACCTTAAATCCCATCACTAAGAAGCAGAGATAGGAAGATCACTGAGTTCCAGGTCAGCACTGGCTAGTGAGACCCTACTTCAAAAACAAACAAATAAACACAGAGCTCCAATGAGCTTATACTGAACCCAAAGAAGGCAAATGCTTCCCAGATGCAAAAGAATTACTGAGAACTGAGATAAGGTGCATGTCTGTATCCCAGCGCTGCAGCAGGAGGTCATTATGTCCAGCTTGAGCTGCCCAGTGAGGTCCAGGCTAGCCTAGACTACAAAGCAAGACCCTGTTTCAAAACAAGCAAATGGAGGGTTTGTTTTGTTTGTTTGTTTTCCACTACTTTCCAATAAGTAAAATTCTGAGGGAAATGAATGAATAAGCCATTATGTCTCCAGCAGTGGAGAAGAGGTCTAAGTCAATGGTAAATAGATATAAACATGGAGAAGGCAGCCTGTCCAGCTCCCCACCTCTCCCTTGGAGTTGCCAGGAGCCAAGAAGGGCATGAGTGTGATCGTGGCTGCCCTGCAGGTACTGGCCTGATGGCTGTGTGGAAGGTAGGACAGGAAAAGGCCTTTGTCCAGCAAGCAGTGTCTCAGGTGCTAGGCCTGATCCTGCCCTCCCCAGATGCTGGGGCTGCTGTCCCTGCCCTGGACCTTAGGCATTGGGTGGCCCTGAGCCAGGTGGACGGTGTCTACTATAATCTGGACGCCTGAGGTCCTGGGGATGAGGATGGTGTCACTGCCAGGCCCTTCCTGGCAATGGTCCTGGTCCAAGGCTTCTGTGAGGCGCGCTGGTGGTAACCAAGGAGGTAGAGAAGAGTTGCTACCAGTTCTGGGGCCGGGCGTGGTGGCGCACGCCTTTAATCCCAGCACTCGGGAGGCAGAGGTAGGAGGATTGCCGTGAGTTCAAGGCCACCCTGAGACTACATAGTGAATTCCAGGTCAGCCTGGGCTAGAGTGAGACCCTACCTCAAAAAAAAAAAAAAAAAAAAAAAAAAAAAAAAGAAAAA
>PVHP010016032.1:0-28841 GCA_004024765.1 Zapus hudsonius | reverse complement strand
ACTCTAACAGAAGGTGGAGTTGATTAACTGCTTATCTGACTTTTGTATACTGCTTGCGCCATAAGGAATGTAAAAGGATAAGAATAACTAACTGCTTATCTTGGCTTCTGTGAAAATGCTTGCGCAGGATGAACTAATGTAACCTCTGGACTAGAAAGCCCGCGCGAGGGAAAAATATGAATGTATGAATGTACCAATAAGAAAATTGCCCGCGAAAACTACTGTCTATAAAAAGGCTTGAGTCTCTGCCCTCGGGCCGTTGGTCTTAGCCTGCTGAATGACCATGGACCAGGTTTGAACCTGCTCAAATAAAGCGACCCTTGCTTTTGCTCTGACTTGAGTCTCTGGTGGTTTGTCTTCAGGGGACCCGGACCTTACAGCCCTGGCAAGATGGAAAACGCAATTCCAGTCCAAACCTAAACCTGACTCATCAAGATGGGGATCAGGGGCAGCCCTCAATTTTACTTCCTGGTTCTTCCTCCTTCTTGGACCCTTTACCCACCTATAGGAATCTACATTCCTTTGTTTAACTCATCAGCCTGTCTGAAGCACCCCATATACATTCAGAGTAACCAGCCCAGCCCACCCCAACTTGATGGGTAATTTACATCTCAAAAGGTATAAGGAGCTAGCCCAAGTCCCCATGCTCAAGATCATCCCAACTTGGAAGCTTTCTGCTTTACTTTCTTTTCTAAAATAAGAAACTTGACTAACTAGCCCTTTTGCCATGTCTGCACTTGTCAATTCTTTGTGAGTTGCAAGACAATTTTTGTTTTCTGTTTTTTCCAAAGTAGATCTCATTCTAGTTCAGGCTGTCCTGGAACTTATTCTGTAGTTTCAGGCTGTCCTTGAACTCACAGCGATCTTCCTACCTCTGCCTCCTGAATGCTGGCATTAAAGGTGTGTGCTACCATACCCAGCTTTGCTATTAGGTCTTTATAGAAAGAGAGTTTCCTCATAAAGCATCTCAAAAGGGAAATCAATCAAGGTTGATTGGGTTAGATACTTTTTAAAAATCTTTTGGTAAAATTTGGTTGAGGTTCATTTTAAGGTTTGATTGGCTCTTTCTACTTTTCCAAAGGATCGAGACCATATAGGTAGAATGTAGGTGATATTTAATGCTTAACACCTTGAAGAAGGAGGGTCCATTGTCACTTTGTTATAACAGAAGCAGTCCAAAGTGAGGGCTAATTTCTTAAAAAAAAAAAAAAAATATATATATATATATATATATATATATATATATATATATATATGCAGGGAATAAAAGATATAAAACACACACACACATCTTTTATTCCCTCACTCCTGCTCCCTTTTCTTTGGGGCACTCTTCAGTGAGGTTACAGGATTCATTATGGGGTCATGAAAGCCTCAGTCCCAATGGGACAGTGAGTGCCTCAGGTTATTCATACCCCCTCTGTGGCTCTTACAATTTTTCTACCCCCTCTTTTGTAATGTTTCCTGAGCCATGGAAGGCCTGCTGGCAGTCTGGTTTAGTGTTGAGTTTTCTGTAGCCTCTGGATTTCTGCTTTGATAGGTTTTGATTGATCACAATGTCTACCACCATCACTGAGCTAGCAGTAAGGGCAGTGTTCATGGCACCGATTCCACACAAGTTCTCCTGGATTCTGGCAGATGTGGAAGAAGTGGTGAGTCTCATAGTTATCTTCTTATCTTATAAATCTTGATTCTCATGTTTTCTCTGTCATCTGTAGGATAAAGCAGATTCTCCAACCACGAGTGAGACCAGTTTGGATTTAAGTGAGTACACAAAGTTATTTGAGAGATTTTTATTTGTAAGCCCACTCTTCTTCTCCAGAGAGCATTGGGGTCTTCTCTCTAAAGTATGGGTTTCCTGATTATGGGAATATGACTTAATTTCCAGTACCAGATATGAGTTCTCTCTCATTAAGCAGGCTTCCTGTCCAATCAGAGAACAGTTGGTTACCCGCAGAGGCTGTGTGCCACTATTGCACAGTGTGTACTTCTTGTCCAGCTGGTTGATTTTGTAGTCTGCAGCATCCCCTGCTTATTCATGCTGTTGGTGACCATTGTCCTCCAGCAGCTTCTATATGGCACTCTAGCACTATGAGAGATAGCTGGGGGGGGGGGGAAGGAGGGGATTTAGTTTTCTTGTGTTAACTTTAGTATAGTTCCCTCCCCATCCCCTACCCTTTATCTCTCCCAGATGCCCACCAACCCCCAATATTCTGCCTTCCCTTAACTTGTGAGTTAACTCCTCCTCTCCTCTCTCCCTAGTTCTTTCTTCTGGTCTCCTCATTTCATGCCCAGATTCCTGTTGCTGACTATCCTTTGCCATCCTCTCTTATTGGTCACAGTTAGGAACTGCAGATGAGAGAGTACACGTGGTGTTTCTTTCTGTGCCTGAGTGACCTTGCTTAGAATGATTTTTTTCCAACTCCATCCATGTACCTACAAATTTCATCATTTCAATTTTCCTTACTGCTGAGTAGAATTCCATTTCATATATATACTACACCTTCATTATCCATTCATCAGTTGATGGGCATCTGGGCTGGTTCTAGTTCCTAGCTATTGTGAATAGAGAATACATGGCTGAGTACGTATCTCTGTAGTAAAGAATGGAGTCTATGCTCCACATGCTTGGCTGCAGGGCATTGAGAAATCAAGCTGGACCTGAGCTGGAAACCTCCTCCCAGTTAACCAGCTGACAGAAAGCTGGAAAAAGCTATGGCTGCATGTAGTCCTATGGGAGAGAGAATTCATCAATGGTGGTGAGCAGCAGTGGATCTTGCAAGCCTTGAGATTGACCAGCCAGGGCTGGAGAGATGGCTCAGCGGTTGGGGCACTTGCCTCCAGTGCCTAAGGCACTGGGTTCAATTCCCCAGGACCCACATAAGCCAGACATTCTCTCTCTCTCTCTCTCTCTCTCTCTCTCTCTCTCTGCTTGAAGATGAATGAATGAAGTATTTAAAAAAATAAAAAAGGTTGACCAGCCAGGCCAAATGTGCCAAATAGGGCAATAGTGGCATGTCTATTGTGGGGGAAACCAACTGCTCTAGAATTGGACTGGAGGCCTACTCCATGGGAGAAATACATGCCTGGTACTGAAGACCTAGACAAAAATCATGAGACTTAGGGGAGTAACTGCTGTTGTCTGGCTAAATGCATATATTATGCCCACAAAATTGCCTTATAAGCACTTTTAAATTAATTAATTAATTTTTCTTTATTATCCATAGTTACATACATTGTATGAGCAAATCTTATGATGGTAGCCCCATTTCCCTCCTTGTGAGTGTGCTGGATCAGTCCATGGGGTAGGGGGTTATAAATAGCACAGGAGGTAGCCAGTCCTACCCCCCTTTGTGCATTGTAGCTGAGGGAAGCATTGTCTCTGGATATTCTTCCCCACCATGGCTGTTACACAATTTCTGCCTCCTCTTCCACTCAGTTCCCTGAATCATGGTGGGTGAGTTTTAAGTCTGCTTTATTGTTGTGATCTTAAGTGTCTCTGGACTTCTGCTTTGGGTTGTGTTGGATATCGTTGTTGTCTGTCTCTTTGACCTATCCTGGGTAAACTGACTTGCTGTGGTGATAGGTCTCATGTTTATCATGACACTTTCTCCAAGGTTTCATTTGGGGCCTACACGATCGTTCCAGGATAAGCCCTTTTGAAAAGGGTATACCTATACATTAATGCTACTCTCACTTTGGCTAGAGAGGCTTCTCTTTTCAGATGGCAGTGACCACCAGGATGACGCAAAAGACACCACAGTGCTGAGAAGAAGTGACAGTGGAGTGTTCAACATGGAGACACCTTTATCATACCTTCCCAGGCTCAGGGTCTATTGCAGAAGAGGTGTCAGAAAGAATGTAAGAGCCAAAGGGAGGGCAGGACTGCTGATAATGCAATCTTCCAGACACAAAATGGCCTGAATATCGATGCCCTCTCAGTGCCTGACACAAGACCTTTATTGTAAGAGGAAAAGATGATGACATCAAAATAAAAGATAAACTAACAGAGAGGGAGGGGAGATGATGTAGGGTGGATTTGAGAGGAGGAAAGTGGTATTCAGAGGGAATTATCATGGTTTAATGTCTATAATAATAGAAGCATGGTGGCACATACCTTTAATCCCAGGCAGAGGTAGGAGGATCACCATGAGTTTGAGGCCACCCTTAGACTACAAAGTGAATCCAGGTCAGCCTGGGCTAGAGTAAGAACCTACCTTGAAAAATTAAAAAATGATCAAAAAACAACAACAGCAACAAACAAACTAAGAACAAATAAGAACCTATCAATAAAAAAATTAAAAAATAGTGGAGTCCTTAGGGTATATATGCTCAGGAGTGGTATAGCTGGATGAAATGGTAACTCTATTTTCACTTTGAGTCTCCATACTAATTTCCATAGTGGTTGTACAAATTTACACTCCCACCTAAAGTGGGTAAAAGTTCCTTTTTCCCCTCAGTCTCACCAGCATTTGTTGTTTGAGGTTTGATGATTGCCATCCTGACTAGAGTGAGATGGAATCTCAGAGTTGTTTTGATTTGAATTTCTCTGATGATTAAAATGTTAAACATCTCCTTAAGTATGTAATGGCCATTTGCACTTCTTCCTTTGAGAACTCTCTATTCAAATCTCTTTCCCATTTTTTGATTGGGTTTTTTGATTTTTTTTTTATTGTTTAGTTTTTTGAGTTCTTTGTAGAGTCTAGATATTAGATCTTTGTCACAAGTATCATTGGTGAATATTTTTTTTTGCCATTCTTTGGGTTGTATATTGACTCTGTTGATGGTTTGCTTGTCTGCACAGTACCTTTTTAGTTTCAAGAGGTCCCAGTAATTGAGGGTTTTCTAATTTGATGTGCTACTGGGGTCTTATTCAGGAAGTCTTTCCCTATGCCTATATTGTGGTGTGTTCTCCCTTTTTTTTTTCTTCTAGCTGTTTTATAATTTTAGGTCTTACATTGAGGTCCTCAATCCATTTAGAGTTGACTTTTGTTCAGGGTGAGAGAAGTGGATCTAATTTCATTCTTCTACATGTGGTTATCCAATTTTTCCAGCACCATTTGTTGAAGATGCTGTCTTTTCTCCACTGCATATTTTTGGCCCCTTTGAGGTAGCTGTAGTTGCTTGGATTTAGAGATGATTCTTCTATTCCATTGATCTGCATGTCTGTTTTTATATCAGTACCATGATATTTTAGTTACTATGGCTTTGTAGTATATCTTGAAATCAGGTGTGGTGATACCTCCAGACCTATTTCTTCTGTTGAAGATATTTTTGACTAACCGAGGCCTTCTGTTCTTTTATATGAATTTTAAAATTATTTTTATATCTCTATGAAGAATACTGCTGGAATTTTTATTGGAATTGCATTGAATCAATATAGTAGTTTTGGTAGAATGGCCATTTTCACAGTATTAATTCTTCCAATCCATGAGCATGGGAGATCTTTCCATCTTCTTGCGTCCCCCTCAGTTTCTTTCCTTGGTGTTTTTATGTTTTTAATGTACTTTCTTTCACTTCCTTGGTTAGTGATATTTCAAGGTATTAAATTTTTTTGAAAATCAGATAGTGTTGCTTATCTCTTTCTCCATATGTTTATCTTTGGTGTATAGAAAAGCTGCTGATGTTTTTTTTTTTTTTGTATTGATTTTTGTATCCTGCCACTTTACTGAATTTATCACTTTTAGAAATTTTTTGGTGGAGTTTTTGGGTCACTTCTATATAAAATCATGTCATCTGCAAATACGGCTAGTTTGAGTTCTTCCTTACCCATTTGTATTTCTTTTATTTGTTTCTCTTGTCTTATCACTTGAGCTAAGACTCCAAGTACTATATTGAAAAGCTGCGGTGAGAGTGGGCACCTGTCTTGTTCCAGACCTTAATGGGAACGCTTCAAGTTTTTCCCCATTTATTATGATCTGGGTTTTAGGTGCTTTAAAATAGCCTTTATTATGTTGAGATATGGTCCCTCCATATCAAGTTTCTCCAGTGTTTTGATCATGAAGGGGTGTTGTATTTTGTCGAAGGCCTTTACACATCTGTTGAAATAATCATGTGATTCTTGTGTTTAAGTTTATTTATGTGGTGAATTACATTTATTGATTTCCATATATTGAACCATCCCTGCGACCCTGGGATGAAACCTACTTGATTGAGGTGGATGATGCTTTGGTGTGTTCTTGAATTTGGTTTGCAAGGATTTTATTGAGCATTTTGGAATCTAAGTTCATTAGGAATATCCATCTGTAATTTTCTAATATTTTGGTAGGGGGGCTCTGTCTGGTTTAGGTATTAGAATAATGGTGGCTTCATAGGAATCTGGGAGCATTCCCTCTTTTTCAATTGTGTGAATTAATTTTTAAGCTTTTTATTGATAGCTTGCATAATTATAAACCATTATGATTCCCACCCTCCCTCAGATTTATTACCCCTTTTAATTAGCCTGTCTTGCTTTGGTGTCATCAGCTTTTTCTCTCATTTTGTGTAGGTATTATCAGGTACTGCAAAGTCGTTAATAGCAAGGCTGTTTTGTGTTTGAAAGTGTGTACAATAATTTATGAAAAAGTGGTTTTAGTTCTTGATTGAAGGTTTGGTAAAACTCTGTAGTGAATCCATCAGGGCCTGGATTTTTTTTGGGGGGGGATATTTTAAATTACTTTTTCAATTGGAGAAGTAATAAGTTTGTTTATGAAGTCTATCTGTTCTGGATTTAGTTTAGGAAGGTGATAAGAGTGAAGGATTTCTATCCAATTTTCCAATTTTTCTTTCTTTTTTAAAAAAATCCGCCCCCTCCACCTCCCCGCTCACCCCTCCTGTGTCCTCCCCAGTTTTCCAATTTTGTGGACTATAGGTTTTTGAAATATATCCTGATGATTTTTCCAGTTTCATTGATATCAGTTGTGATGTCTCCATTTTCATTTTCAATCTTGATGATTTGTGTCATCTCTTTTTTTCTTTTGATCAAATTGGCCAGTGGTTTATCAATCTTGTTCATTTTTCCCAAGAACCAATTCTTTGTTTCATCAATTTTTATAATTGTTTTCTTTATTTCCAATTCTTTGATTTCGGTTTTGATCTTGATAATTTCTTTCTTCCTGAACCTTTGGATTTGGACTGTTCTTATCATTCCAGTGCCTTCTAATGCATAAATTATTTATTTGCGATATCTTTGTGTTTGTAATAGGCATTCAGTGCTGTGAACTTCCCTCTTAGAACTGCCTTCATTGTATCCCATAAGTTTTGGTATGTTGTGTTTTCAGTGACATTTGTTTGATAAATTTATGGATTTCTTTTCTGATTTCTTCAACAACGCACTCATTGTTAACTAGTGAGTTGTTCAATCTCCAGAAGTTGGTGTGGTTTTGTTATTGTTGTTGATTTCTGGTTGTAATGCATTGTGGTTGGATATATTGCAGAGAATTACATCAGTTTTCTGAATTTGTGGAGACATGCTTTATGTCCTAATATATGGTTTGTTTTGGAGAAGGTTCCATGAGCAGCTGAGAAGAATGTAGTAGAATTAGGGTGGAATGTTCTATAGATGATCTAGGCATTGGTTAGCTCCATTGTTTTACTGTTTATTTTCTGCTTAGAGAATCTGTCTATTGGGGTATTAAAATCTCTTAGTATTATTGTACTGGGATTTATGTCTGTTTTATTGTTTAGTAAAATTTGCTATGTAAAATTAGTTGCCCCTGTGTTTGGTGCATATGTTTATGATTGTAATATCTTTCTGTTGAGTTGGTCCTTTAGTGAGTATGAAGTGGCCTTTATCTCTTTTGATTAATTTTTATTTAAAGTCAATTTTGTTAGAAAGCTACTCCTGCTTGTTTTGTGTTTCTGTTTGTTTAAAAAATCTTTTTCCAAGCCGGGCCTGGTGGCACACACCTTTAATCCCAGCACTCTGGGAGGCAGAGGTAGGAGGATTGCCATGAGTTCAAGGCCACCCTGAGACTACATAGTGAATTCCAGGTCAGCCTGGACTAGAGTGACACCCTACCTCGAAAAACCAAAAAAAAATCTTTTTTCCATCCTTTCACCCTGTGATGTTTATCTTTAATTGTAAAGTGTGTTTCTTGTAGATAGCAAATGGATGGATCAGAATGATCCAGACTGTTAACTTGTGTTTTTATTGAAGACTTGATTCCAGTAATGTTCAGAGTTATAATTGTGAGATATGAGTTAATCCGTCATGTTGAAGGTTTTGTTGAGTTTGGCATTTTCTTGGTTTTTGCATGGTCTTATGACCATGCTAGCTCTGACTGTTTCTATTCTCCCCTCTTGTGGATGTTGATTCATCTCCTGAGTGTGGAGTATTCCATGCAGTGTTCTCTGTAGGGCTGGTTTGGTGCTCATGTAATCATAGAGCTGGTTTATATTATGAAAGGTTTTTCTTTTACTGTCTATTATGAGGCTTGGGAGCCTTTTAAAGAGGGTTTGCATTTCTGTTTTCTGTTAAGTTTTTCTTCAGAATTTCCATTTCTTACTTGAATCCTATATTTATTTATTATTTATTTAAGAGAGAGTGAGAGAGAAAGAGGCAGACACACAGAGAGAATGGGCACACAAGGCCTCCAGCCACTGTAAACAAACTCTAGATACATGTGCCACCTTGTGCATCTGGCTTTATGTGGACACTGGGGAATTGAATGTGGGTCTTGCCAATACACTTTCTTCGTTCTGTATTTAGTGTTTTAACTATGAAATGATGTGAGGATTTTTTTTTCTGGCCTTGTGTGTTTGAGAACACAGCCTCTTGTACCTTCAAAAGTCTTTCCTGTCCTGAGATTTGGCTTTTTTTTTTTTTTTTGCTATAATTGTATTGAAAAAATTTTCTTTGCTTTAGCTCTTGATATTTTTCCCTCCATGTGTTCCATTCTGTTGGTTTTCTATTGAGCCTTTTATTTGATTTATTGAATTTTTATTTCCAGTGATTCAGATTATTTTTGTTCAGTATTTCTAATACCATTTTTATGTCCAGTTATTATTTTCCTAACTTCCCCCAATGACATTCAGCTATTTCTTTAACAAATTTATATATCTATATATCTATTTATCTATATATCTATATCTATCTATCTATCTATCTATCTATCTATCTATCTATCTATCTATCTATTGGTTTCTCAAGGTAGGATCTTACAGGAATTCACTATGTAGTCTCAGGATAGCCTTGAACTAATGGCACTCCTCCTACCTCTGCCTCCTAAGTGCTGGGATTAATGACTTGTATCACCACACCAGGCTATATTAATTCTTTTGAATTCCTCTTCTGGAATTTCATCTAGACCTTTCTCATTTGAACATTTGGATACATTATTCTGGGATTGATTGCTTTTGGATGAAACAAGTTGTCTTGTTTTTCCGTGTTATTTGTTTGGATTTGTGTGCCAGGAAGTCTGGTCTTTTATGGCTGTTGCTCACCTTCTTTCAGTGAATGTTTGCAATGCTCAGGAGTTAGGTTATAGTATGGCTGAAGTGTCATTTTTTCTCTGCTAGACTGGTCCTGGGTACTCAGCTGTATTCCCAGTTCTCCCGTTAAAGGGAAGTAACTGATGTTAACAATACATACTATCCAGGGATAGATCCACTGAATACTGGGTTCCCTCTGGTGTCTCTCACACTCCTTTTCCAGCTCTTAGAAGGCTGTCTCATCATTGGGAGTTCCTCTGTGATGGGAACTCCCCTTCTTGCCTTCCTTTTCTTAATCTAAGTTCTGGCTCTATGTCTGGCTCTGGTTCCTGCTGTGAATTTGACTCCAGATCAGTTTCTGGTTCTAGCTCTGGGCTGATGTCTGGAACTGGCTATGCAAGTGGGGTCCTACCTTGTGGAACACGTTTTTTACTCTCCTGCATTGTATGTGCTTGGGTTGGTGTTTGGTCTTCCCTATGCCTAGCTTATCTTGGTTCAGATAAGTGGTACATGCAGTTCTGTCCTGAAGACAGTGCTGAGTCATAGTGGCCTAGCTGATTTGATGTTACCTTGGCTCATGACTGGTATGCCCACCTGCCACCTTAATCACAAAATCATGTGTTGTGGGCTGGGAGCCTCGGGTCAGGCAGAGTCAGCATTTGGATCTCTGACCTCACTGGCTGTCCTAAGATCATATATCTAGCCTGAGGTCATAAATGCTGGGATGAAGATACGGTCTGGCAGGAGATCAACTAGCAAGTCTCCCTCCTCACTGGGTTGGCCTAAGGTCACAGTGGCACAGGAGCCTGGGATCAGGTAGGCCTCAACATATGCATTTCTGACTTCACTGGGCTTATCTGAGGAATACATGGTGAGGTAACAGTCTGGTACTGGGCAGGGTCCTGGGGTGAACTGAGATACAACTTTTTGAAAGGTCTTCCAGGGTATCCGTGAGGGATCTGGTACTGGGGCTAATTCTCATGGGTAACATCCACAAAGAATTAAGATCCAATTTCTGAGGGGGGCATCTTCCCCTCAAAGGGTCCCTTTGGGCATCTGTAAAAGTCTCAAGTTGCAACTTTAAAAAATATATTTATTTATTTATTTATTTGCAAGCAGAGAGAGATAGAGAGCAGAGAGACAGAGATAATGGGTGTGTCAGGACCTCCAGCTGCTGGAAATGAACTCCAGACACTTTCACCACTTTGTGCATCTGGCTTTATGTGAGCACTGGGGAATCAAACCTGGGTCATTAGGCTTTGCAGGCAAGTGCCTTAACTGAGAGCAATCTCTCTAGCTCCTCAAGATGAAACTTTTGAGTCCTCCCCTTAAAAGGATCTAGTGGTGCTGGAGTCAACAAGTAGGGGCAAGGGCATCCAACAGGGACATGACATGCAATTTCTTTCTTTCTTTTCTTTTTTTTTTTTTTTTTTTTTTTGAGGTAGGATCTCGCTCTAGTCAAGGCTGATCTGGAATTCACTATGTATTCTCAGAGTGGCCTTGAACTCATGGCAATCCTCCTACCTCTGCCTCCTGAGTGCTGGAATTAAAGGCGTGCGCCACCACGCCCGGCTTGACATGCAATTTCTGATGAACAAAGTTATTGATTCTCAGGAGGGCTGGTCAGAGGAGAAGAGTGCCCTGTAGGAGTTGTATGCAAGAAAGAGAGAGGTCTTAGGACTTCACTAGAGTATTGCTCTGTCCAGAAATCATATCCCCCCAGCTTTAATGATGTTCACCACAATGTGACTACAAGGGCCTTGAGTTACAGTAGTCCCAAATCAAATTCTTGAGCAAAGAAAGACAGTCAGCAACACTGGGACTCTCCAGTCAGAAACTTGCAGGAAACCATGTGCAACTTTGAGCCAACCCTGTGTGAGGTCAGAGACCCATATCCTCAAACCCTACCAGCCCCCAGGTTCCCAGACACATGATTTTGTGAGTCAGACTGAACTCATGTAGCAAGATTTCAGGGGTCCATAAGCAGAGGTTGCAAATCAATTGCTGGGGCAAGGAAAACTTCCAGCACACCATGAAGGTCTAGAGGCAGAAAAAGAGATGAGGTTCCCACTCTCTGGACCCTCCATATGCAGAGACACCAGTGTAGTGGACTGGTGTCCACTAGTTGTGGTGGGGATGGGATTGAGGATGCTGAGTGCATTCATTTGATACGGAATTGAAAAAGTGATTTACTGAGTACAGTTCAAGAGAGCATTGGCACAGGTAGTAGAGGATTTCTGCAGGGCAGGGCAGTGCACAGGTAGTACAGGATCACTGCAGGGCAGGGCAGTACACAGTTAGTAGAGGATCACTCCAGTGCAGGACACTGCATAGTTAGTAGAGGATCACTGCAGTGCAGGGCAGTGCACAGGTGGTAGTGGATCACTGCAGTGCAGGGCAGTGCACAGGTAGTACAGGATCACTGTTGTGCAAGGCAGTGCACAGGTAGTAGTGGATCACCGCAGGGCAGGGCAGTGGATGTGTGTCTGCGTGTAGTGATGTAAGTGGTTTTGCTTTACCACGTGCTTCTGTCCCATACACTGTCTTGTCAGAGGCCCAAAGCCATATGGTTATCTGATCTTGGATGGAAAACTTCAGAATTGTGAACTAATATGCATTGAGTATTTTGTTAAGTGACATTTAGCTAAGAAAATATCCAAGAAAAATGAAAGCTTCTACCTTTCCCTAAAACGTGTGATGTTCATAAGATCATAATAGCTGCAATATGGAAACAATGGTGGATGGATGAACAGGCTGCTCTCTGTATGTGTCCAAGGTGAATCGATGTTCCTTTATGTCTCTGCAGGAAAAGTGACACAGCAGCATTTTACAACTTTGAGTATCTGAAAAGCCATTGGAGTATATACTTGAGACTGACAAATGGTATGGTATATAGCTTAATAAGTATCTAAAAGGGATATGAATAGACATTTCATCACAGAAAATATATGAATATTCAATAAACTCATGAAAACATCATTGTATTTTAAGGGAATGAAAGCTGAAACAATGAAAACCTACTTTAAGTACCAAGAAATATCTAATACTAAAGTTAGTTAATAACTGGTGTGCCCATTCTCATTCTCTCTCTCTCTCTCTCTCTCCCTTTCTCTTTCTCTTAAATAAATAAATAAATTCAAAAAAGTGTTAGAGAAGAATGTGGACACCTGGGTTTCTCACACACTGGTGGTGGGAATATAAAATGTCATTTACTAATGGTTTTTTTTTTTTCAAGGTAGGGTCTCGCTCTAGTCCAGGCTGACCTTGAATTCACTATGTAGTCTCAGGGTGGCCTTGAACTCATGGCAATCCTCCTACCTCTACCTCCAGAGTTCTGGGATTAAAGGTGTGTGCCACCTTAAATTATTAAAAAATAATTGTAGATTTACAATGAGTGAATATTTTTATATACAAATTATGCTTCAATAAAACCATTTTAGAAAAATGACAGGTGTGAGAGCTGAGAGTGTTTAGAAGCACATGATTAAAACGAGATTGTTGCCCATTAAATATTGTAACTCATTATGGAAAAAAAAACAAAACGAGATTATTATATAACCTGGTAAGGAGAGGTGAGAAACAGTGAGAGCATGATAGGACTGTGATAATGGTTAAGCTTTGTTGTCAATTTGAGCTGTTTAGTAATCCACAGTAATCTTGGGTGGGTCTCTGAGGTTGTTTACAAGGATTAACTAAAGGAGGAGGCTCCCAGAGTGGGTGGCCCTCTCAGTAGGCTTAAGGGAAGGAAATCTCTTCTCATCCTCCATCTTGGTTTGCTGGTGTATATGTGTGGTGTTGGTGATGCCCCCTTCTCTCTCTCTCTCTCACCTGTGAAAGGAGTCCAATCTCTTTCACGATTATGGAACTTCCCCTGGAAGTTCTGTAACTTCATTAAATCCCTTCCTCCAGTAACTGGGCCTGGTTTGGAGGTAACTCCCAGCAGCATGTGACTATCACAAGGACCAATAAACTATAGGGTGCAAGTGACAAGTTTTTGTGAATTAGCTTACTAGAAGGAGCGAGATGGAAAGAAAGGAGTTGATAATCAGAAAATGGGATTATTGAAGTTGAGCTCATTACTGGATTGGTAATGAAAAGCACTATTGTCTTAGCTATTTGGGGAGCAGAGGCAGGAAAATTGCTGGAGCCCAGGACAAGCCTGGGGAATCTCAAAATAAAAGTAATCTCACAGTCGTGGATGGAGGCAAGTGGCTCTGGCAGTATGGAGAGTGTCGCAGTCAGCCACACGCAGCTGGGATGAATCTTCAAACCAGGCAGTTTATGGGAGGAACTGATTTATTTATAGCTATAGATACAGGGGAAGTTCTGTAACAGCAAAAGAGGCTGGCCCTCTTTCACAGGTACAAGCAGAGAGGGAAACCCATCACCAACACCATATACACACTAGCAAACAGGCAGGAGGGGCAAAGAGAATTTTTTCTCCTTTATATAGCCTTAGGGTTGGGTCTTGCAACCCTATCCCAGACTTAATGGCTTCCTGAGTCTCTGGAATTTCCTTCCTGCACTGCCCACACAGGAAAGGATGTTTACTTCTAGCTCCTTTGAGCTTCTTTACATCCTGCCCCCTACTGAGAGGCTGCCTTACTGTAAACATCCTGAGAAACCCACCCAAGATTACTTGAAAGGTCAAGTTGACATCAAAACATAACCATCACAGAGAGCAAGATAGTTTAAGAATGAGGAAAAATGGGGGCTGGGGAGATGGCTCAGCGGTTAAAGGCACTTGCTTGCAAAGCCTTTCGGACTCGGATCTATTCCCCAGTATCCACATAAAGCCAGACTCACAAGATGGTACATGTGACTGCAGGTCATTTGCAGTGGCAAGAGGCACTGGCATGCCTATCTCTCAAATAAATAAAATATTTAAAAAATTCAAGGATTATTTCCAAGTACCACAAAACACTTGTGAGTGATGGAGACACAGAACTAAAATCTCCAAGAAATGACCCAGGAAATGGCAGGTGAAAAAGTCAAAGAAGATAGAAATATAATTCGGGGGGGGGGGGGTGGAGCAAGATGGTGGATGAGTAACAGCCTCACCAGGACTCTCTCCTTAAAGGTTTGATTTTCCAGCTGGGATCCAAACCTTGGACACCGGCCAGACCTGAGCCCGTGCCCTCCCTCCCCCCACCCAGCTCCTGTGCCAGCGCAGATGGGGTTCCCCAGCGGCTCTCTGCTCCCCTCTCTGTAGGGGAACACAGAGCTGAACCCTCCCCCACCACAAGCTCCCGCCATTGTCTTCTTGCGGCAGGTTCCGAGCCAGTGCTGCCTATTGAGCAGCTTCCCCTTGCGGGGCTCCCCTCCCTCCAGCACCCCATCCTCTGGCGCACTTCTCTCCATGACCCCCCTCCCCACATACACAGGCAGACTCGATCCTTGGGCAACCTGACCTAGCTTGGTTCCGGGGCCAGACCCGAGGCAGATACCTGGGAACTTCGGCAGAGGCTGGTTCAGACGGGTACCAGGGATCACCCGCCACTGCCAGGAAGTAAAGTGGGCTGAATAGCACTCCCCAGGGTGCCTGAGTCCCACTCCCCTACCTGGACATGGGCAGAAACCAACGAAAGAAACCCACAGAAATCAAAGACGGAACTCCCCAACCCAGGGCCCCTAGTCCCATTATGGAACAGGAAAGTGTCAAGGAAGTAGAAGCAGCACATAGACAATTGCAAAGAGAGAATAATACGACTCCTGACCACAACTGCAAAGCAAACATGAAGCAGTTAATGGCTGATGACATGGAGTAAGTGTGCTAGCTCAGACCTCTTCTTCTAAAAACATTGCAGGAACTGATGCTGCAGTAATTCTACAATGAGTGTATAATACTGACAGTAATGCACACAGTACTGCATGTCACAATGGAAGTTGTGTGCAGTGAAATTCTATTGTTACCCTGGAGATATGCTTGGCTTTTGTAAATTCAGGATTCCTGATTACTTATCCCCATGTGTTTACTAAATTCTCTTTCGAACTAGTTCTTTTTCTTTTTGTTTTTCGAGGTAGGGTCTTACTTTAGCCCAGGCTGACCTGGAATTTACTATGTAGTCTCAGGGTGGCCTTGAACTCATGGTGATCCTCCTACCTCTGCCTCCCAAGTGCTGGGATTAAAGGCGTGCGCCACCACGCCCGGCTTCGAACTAATTCTAATACCTTACTGGTTTCCTCATTAAAGAATAAGTTAAATACCTTGAAAAAAAAATCCACTAACCCAATCATGAAAGTCCCACCCTTGGGCTGGAGGGATGGCTCAGCGGTTAAAACACTTGCCTCCAGTGCCTAAGGCCCTGGGTTCAATTCCCCAGTACCCACATAAGCCAGAACCACAAAGCGGTGGCCCTTGTTCTCTCTCTCTCTCTCTCTCTCTCTCTCTCTCTCTCTCTCTCTCTCTCTCTCACACACACACACACTCTCTCTCTCCTTGAAAATGAATAAATAAAAAAGAAGCAACTGGTGAACTGGGTCGCAAAATATATTAAAAAAAAAAAGTTCCACCCTCACAGCCTCATCTAACCTTAATTACCTCCCAAAAGATTTGTCTACAAATTCCACCAACATGTGATTAAATTTCTAACATTTACTTTGAGGGCTGCATTAAAATGGGATTCAGCATTACAAAAAAAAAAGTCTTGATAACAGCTGAGGTGTACATTTCCCACAGTCATTGGGTTTCTGACCCTCACAGTGACTGCGAATAAAAATAAATGAACATAAATCAGGTCTTCTGATTATCTGTACCTTGGTGAGTGGCATGGGCAAGTTTCAAGAGGCTTGTGAACAGGACCAGAGGGAAAGAAGGAAGTGCTCGAAATCTGTGGTGTGTGCGCATGCATGTGATGGATGCTTCCCAAGGTCATGGGCATTTGTGCCCCATATGCTTGCCTGTGGCAGGGTGCACTCTTGGTGGCTGAAGCATGTTGGGTGACCACCTCCAGCATCTTTAGCACCGTCTCACTCTAGCCCAGAGTGGCCTTGAACTCCCAGTGAACTTGTTTACCTCAGCCTGCAGGGTTGAGATTAAAGGCTTGATCCACCATGACAGACTCGGGTTTTGCTTGGAGCCAGAGTCTCCTACCCAGTGGAGCCTGCTGATTTCTCACAGGCTCCTACAATTCTGGAGCCTCCTTTTCCCTTTGGGCTGTGATTAGAGGTACATGTGGTCATGCCCAGATGTTTGTATGGGTTCTGGAGGTTTGACCACTGGTGGTCTTAGGCCCCTCAGGCCCTCATGCTTGCATAGGAAGCACACACAACTTCTGAGCCTTCTCTCCAGCCCTAAAGATGCCTTTTATTTTATTTATTTTTTTGGTTTTTCGAGGTAGGGTCTCACTCTAGCCCAGGCTGACCTGGAATTCACTATGTAGTCTCAGGGTGGCCTTGAACTCATGGTGATCCACCTACCTCTGCCTCCCAAGTGCTGGGATTAAAGGCGTGAGCCACCACGCCCTGCTATTATTTTATTTTTTAAAATATAGCAGACTTAGCCGGGCAGACTTGCACACTTCCCTCTAATTTGAAGTAAAAATTCAGTTAAATATCATGAATTTGGGGGGGCAGAGCATGATGGAGGACGAGTAGCAGCCTTGCAGAGAGTCTCTCCGTAAAGGTTTGATTTTCCAGCTGGGATCCAAACCCCGGGCCCCAGCTGGCCCTGAACCAAAGCCTACCCTCTCCCCAGCTCCAGCACCAGCTCAGACAGGGTCCCCCTGCAGAACAGAGAGCCGCCCTTCCCCCACCTCAAGCTCCGCCATCGCCATTGTCTCCTCACAGGCGCTTCCTGAGCCCTTGCCAGCTGAGCACCTATCCCTCCCGGAGAGGGCCCCTCCCTCCAGCGCCTGGTCTTTGGGCACACTTCTCTCCACGAGCCCCCCCACCCCCAGGCAGACGCACTTCTAGGGCAGGCTGACCTAGCTCGCTTCCGGAAGCTCACTCGGGAACTGGATAAACACGTGTGAAAAAATGAAAATAGACCCACTCCTTTCACCATGCACAAAAATCAACTCCAATGGATCAGAGACCTTAGTATAAATCCAGTAACCCTGAAAACCCTAGAAGAAAGAATAGGAGGAACCTTACATGAAATAGGAGCAGGGAAAAATTTCCTGAGCAAATCTCCAGCAGCCCAGGAAATACAGCAAACACTTAATTAATAGGACCTGATCAGGCTCAAAAGCTTCTGTACAGACAAACCAACCATACTCAGAACCAATAGACCCCCTTCAAATTGGGAGATGATGTTCGCCAGCTACAATTCAGACAGAGGCCTAATTTCCAGACCCTACAGAGAACTCAAAAAGCTTAATAACAAAAGCCCAAAATGCCCCCTCACAAAATGGGGTACTGATCTCAACAGAGAATTCACGGAGGAGGAAACACAAATGGCCTTGACTCATCTAAGAAAGTTCTCAGCATCCTTAAGCATCAGGGAAATGCAAATCAAAACCTCAATGAGATACCACCTTACCCCTGTCAGAATGGCAATCATAAAAAAACCCAACAACAATCATTGCTGGCGAGGATGCGGGGAAAAAGGAACCCTCATTCACTGCTGGTGGGATTGCAAACTTGTTCAACCATTATGGAAAGCAGTGTGGAGACTCCTAGACAGAATGGACATAGAACTACCAATGGACCCAGATATCCCTCTACTAGGCATCTACCCGCAAGATGCCACATCTCAATGCAGAAAATTTTGTACAATTATATTTATGGAAGTTCAATTCATAATAGCCAAGAATTGGAATCAACCCAATTGCCCATCCATGGAGGAATGGACAGCGAAAATGTGGTATATTTACACGATGGAATTCTACTCAGCTGAAAGGAAAAATGACATCGAAATTTAGGAAAAAATGGTCTGACTTTGAGCAGATCTTACTAAGTGAACACTCAAAAGAACAGAGAATTGAACGCTGCATACTCTCCCTCATATGCAGTTCTTAACCAGGATAACTGTTTTCTTTATGCAGACTAGTAGAAAGAAATGAGAGGTTATGAATAAGGTGTAAGGGAAGGGGGTAGGGGAATGGCTTAAGCATGAGGCGAAACCAAATTAGGTTCAAAAACATAAAATCCTCACGAGCATACTGTAACCTAAAGAGTAAGTAGTGGGCGTCAACTGGTAAGAGGGGCCATGAGTAGTAGGGGAGAATGTCTAAGCCTGTGAATAATTGAGCAGTCTGACAGCCCTGGGTCCCAGCCACCGGTTCCATCCCTCACTGAGCTGTGTGACCCATGAGGTTCCAAAAACAAGACAGAAATCTGTGAAGGCTCTTGAACGCCCTTCCCAGGCCTGAGGCAAAACCCTGTTGCTGAAGAAACCACAGAATGCCTTCGATCAGAATCAAGAGACCCTTCGAGGTCTGGAATGGTAACCAGCCCCCAGATGGCAGTTAGTGCAGTGCTGGAAGGCACTGCACAAGCTTCCAGGGAAGCTGATCAACGACAGCTGGAGTAAACAGACCACTGGCATGAAACATAGTCTGAGGCCATGAGTAGGCTGACTACACCTCCTACTGGGAGAGAACAGCAAACCAAGAAAGGAGCACTTGTGTAATGAAGGAGCCTGGGTCTTGGGGAGACAATCAACAGCTATTAAATTTGGCCAAATATTCCATTCAGTGAGGGGGAACCCTTGATTGGAACCGGGGATTCAGGGCGATATGCACCAAATCCCATACTCTTGGGTTCCCAAGAAAAGATGCACTATGTGAGCTACTTACAGGGAGGCTACGAAAAATAGAAGCTAGGTAATCCCGATGGTGTATATTTGTTAACCTATACTGATCACACTCTCTGATGGAGATTGTGTTTGTATTTTTCAGGATACAGCGAGAGAGCGGTGGCCCATATAACCCTACAAAACGACTGCAGGCAGAAAACTGAGATCCTGGCAAGAGATGAGCCGCTACAGTCATATCGTGGAGGATCCTTATGGAACCCTGCAGAGAATGACGGAATGAACAAGGGACCCACAGTCACAGCCATTCAATCAACTCAGGATAATCCAGTGAGACAGAAACCAACGATTCTCGACACAAAAACCCCTAAGCTCACAACATTAAAGCATCCTTAATACTCTTCCACCATGACTCAGGGAACTGAGCGGAAGAGGGGGTGGAAAGATTGTGAGAGCCGTGGTGGGGGAGAATATCATAGACACACTTGGGTCGTGAGAACCTGGCTGAAGACTGGGCTATCCATGGTCCCCTACCACAAAGACTTATACAGACGTCCTAATGAGGAGGATATCCAGCTGACTGGGGATGGGGAAGGGGGGCAATGAGGAATTGGGTATAACAAGTCATTGTTGGCCCACTAAACAATGTAACTCATTATGGACAAATAAAAAATATATAGTGAATTTACTTATGCTGACTTTTGTAGCCTAATGTGGCATAGCATTGCAGTCTTACTGAAGTCCAGCTAGCAGGAACTTGGCATGGATGAAAGGGAAATGCCCTGTATAGCAGGCAGTGCCTTCTTGGCTGCCTGGGGCTTGAGATTTTCTCCCTGCTCTTTTTATTGTCCTGAACAGAGCTTCTTGCCCACATAGGCCAACAGGGTTGAGAGTTAAATTCTGAACCTAGTAAATAGAGTGAGTTCTAGGCATAATCAGGTTGCTGTCCCCCCATCCTCCCTACACTTTATTTTAGTAGGACTTGGATAAGGCCTGAGAATTTGCATTTTGTTGTTTTCCCTTTTGTGAAAGTACATGTGTGTTCACATGTGTTTTGGCCAGAGGGTAATCTTAGTGTTATCCCCAGGGACACAATTGAGCAGTAAACTCCAAGGACTCACAGGTTCTGCCTCCCCAGGGCTGGGATTGCAGGAGCAACCACCACACCCATCATTTATGTGGTGTGATGATTAAGTTTGTTGTCAATTTGACCTGTTTAACAATCTTGGGTGGGTCTCTGAGGTTGCTTACTGGAAGGATTAATTGAAGGAGGTCCTTCCTCCACAGTGAGCCTTTCCCCTTGAGGGGAAGTAGCCCTCTTAGTAGGGGGCAGGATGTAAGGAAGTCATGTTAGCTAGAAACAACCATCTTTCCTGGGAGGGCAGTGTAGGAAGGAAATTCCAGACTCAGGAAGTCAACAAGTCTGGGAATGGGTTGCAAGACCCTGTCCTAAGGCTATATAAAGGCGAAGGAAATCTGCATCCCCCTGCCTGTTTTGCTGGTGTGTGTGTGTATGTATGGGGGGGGGTGTTGGTGAGTGAGAGCTCTTACACCATTATAGAACGTCATCTGGATCTGTAACTTTAATAAATCCCCTCCTCACATAACTGAGCCTGGTTTGGAGGTTCATCCCAGCAGCATGTTGCTGGCTGTGACATGTGGTAACTTGGATGGAACTCAGGTCCTGTGCTGCACAGATTGAGAGATCTTCTCATCCCTGAGAATTTGCATTTCTACCAAGTTCTCTAGTGATGCTGATGTCCTTGGACCATATTTGAAAACCCACTAAGTTAGATTTATATATATTTCTCCAGAAAGATGTTTTTGATGATGTGGCAGACACCACAAGTGTAATGGGCTCTGACCTACTTGTCATTATTTTTTGGCAATTTAATTAGCTACAATGAGGTCAGAATAAGGTGGGTCCTTAACCCAGGATAACTGATATCCATGTAAGAGACACAGAGATAACATGTGTGGTAGTTTGAATAGATGTCCCCCAATAGAACCAAAGGTTTATTATAATTGTAAATTATCTCCAGCCTTAGGGCTGGAGGAAGTGCCAGGCCTCCTGGCGTCTCACCCTGAGGTATTTCTAAACTGAATGCAAAATACTAGGGATACATATGCAAAAAAGCATCTGGAACCCAAGTCTGGCAGTTCTGCTATTTGTGAGTTACAGTGTGTTAGGGTTGCTTGCTTGCTTCTGGAGGTGCTGGATCTGTCTCTGCTTGGATCTATGAATCCAAGGGGGTCCAGCCTTTCCTTATCTTTCCTTGGTTTTGTTAGTTCAATAAATACTTTCCTCCCCCAATTTGTGCCTGGTTTGGAGATTCATCCCAGTGGTGTGTGGTTTACTACGACACCATGTGATCACACAAGCAGAAATGAAACTCTACAGCTGGCCAAGAGACACCAAAGGTTCTTGGAAAACTTATGGGGTTGAGAGACCATGGCCCTGCAAATTGTGGATCTCTCTCCACCCTCAAGATGTCACATAACATGCCTTGCTTTAAGCCAGTTTTTCATACTTGAACAGCCCCAGAAAATGAATACACTAAAGTTACTATCAGTGGGGTTAGTTCAGCAGTTAAAGGCACTTGCTTGCAAAGCCTGCTGGCCCTGGTTCCATTTGCCAGTACCCACAAAAAGGCAGATTAACAAAGTGACACATGTTTGGAGTGTGTTTGTAGACAATATCCCTGGTATGCCCAGTTTGTCTTTCTCATAAATAATAGTCAATCCTCACTTCTTCCTGTTCTGTGAAAAAATATTAATGAAATTATATATTATTTGTGTACATTCATGGTTTTTCAATGCAAGACAGATTTATTATAATATTGTATCAGCTATATATTTTATTGCTGGGTTATATTTCACTGTATGACTATCCCACAATTTAAAAATCTATGATCTGTTTTTGACCATTTCTTCCTAGTTGTGGTTAGTCTGAAAAAGAATGTTGTGAAAATTCTTGCATACACCTTCAAAGTATTATCCACGTTATTTCTGGGAGCACTACTTACTAATCAAATTCATAGTGCTTGAATACTCTTGTATATTATATACCTTTCTAGATGATAAAATCTCCTACCAGGAGCTCTTTGGGATTAAAGCACCTGCAGCTTACTGGATATATTATAAAGAACAAAATGGTATTTTAACATATGAACCACACTCTACATCATTCACCCTTTGAGTTATATAATAGCTCAGATTAAAATGTAGAATTTTTGCCACAAAACCAACTTCTCTCCAAGTTTTCTTCAAATTTTATCTTTTGGAAGTTAGAAAAAGTGAGTTATCTTTCCAAATTTCTTTCTGTGAAATAGAACTTTATTGACTACAAAGTAAATTTAGACTCAATAATAAGGACATTTATGTCCCAAGACACTGCTACTCTCACCAAAAGTCACTTTATGAGTTAAGGTCACTCCTAGGAGCAGTCACCTTAAGATTGGGAGGACATTATGTGTATTGGAAAGTAGGAATTTCTTTAACAAAAGGCATGGTAAGTTTAGCATTCTTAGAAAATTAGATAGTAGTTGTCTATTCCTTGGCTATAGGCAAATGATCTTTATTCCAGATAGGAGTGGAGGACCGAAGAACATCTCAGTGGACAAACTCCAAACTCTGCATTCTTGGAAAGGAAACTTTTGTAATATCAGGGTCTCTGCTATAGGATGGAGTGATTTGTTAGGTTACTGGGACAACACATTATCTATGAAATGTTCAATAAGAGGACTAGTAAAATGATTAGATTTGTTCCTTGGTCTTGAATGCAGAAGACTAACTTGAATATGTAAGAAAGAAAAGAACCTTGGCTTTGATAGGAGCTGATTTTTAAAAATCATTTTAAAATATTTTTATTTTGGACTGGAGAGATGTCTCAGTGGTTAAGGCACTTCCCTGAAAAGCCTAACAACCAAGTTTGATTTCCCCACTGCCCATGTAAAGCCAGATGCACAAAGTGGCACATGCATCTGGAGTTTGTTTGCAGTGGATGGAAGCCCTGTCACACTTATTCTACTTCTCAGTGCTTGCAAATAAACAAATACAATATTAAAAATCTTTTTATTTTTATTTGCAAGGAGACAGAGAGAGATAGAGAGATAGAGATAGATAGATAGAGAGATAGAGAGAGAGAGAGAGAGAGAGAGAGAGAGAGAGAGAGAGAGAGAGAACGGTACACCAGTGACTCCAGCCACTGCAAATGAACTCTAGATGCATGCGCCACTTTGTGCATCTGGTTTTACAAGAGCAATGGGGAATTGAACCAGGTTGTTAGGCTTTGCAGGTAAGTGCCTTAACTGTTGAACCATTTCTCTTTCCCCTTAAATCATTTAAAAATATTTTTATCATATTTATTTAAGAGTAAGAGCCGGGCGTGGTGGCACATGCCTTTAATCCCAGGACTCGGGAGGCAGAGGTAGGAGGATTGCCATGAGTTCAAGGCCACCCTGAGACTACATAGTGAATTCCAGGTAAGCCTGGACTAGAGTGAGACCCTACCTGGAAAAACCGAAAAAAAAAAAAAAAAAGAGTAAGAGAGTATGAACATACCAGGGCTTCTAGCCGCTGCAAACACCAGATGCATGTACCACTTTGTGCATATGGCTTTATGGAGGAATTAGGGAATAAAACCCAGGTGGCAGACTTGTAAGAACTGATTTTTTAAAAGGCTGATGGTGTTAGTTACAAATCTAAAATCTAGATTGATGTGTGGAAAATTAGATCAAAATAAGCAAAGAAATTATTAAAAGTATGCAATGATAAACAAGACATTTATTTTTCATACTTATTTGGGAGAGAGGGAAAAGTCAGTTTGCCATACCCAATGCTGGTCTTTTTGGAAGATTCTCCACTCACCATGTAAAACTGGATAGGCTACTTGATCACAGAGGATTTTGTACTCTTAATTCATAAAAAAGAACTTCCTTTGAAGACAGTGGTCACAGGGTGAGCCTTTGTGAACAGCTTCGCTGGTGCACTGCCAGACTCCCTCTCTGAGTGAAGCTTTTTCCACATTGGCTACACAGATAGGGGGTCTCTCCTGTGTGGATTTTCCCATGCAGAATACAATTTCCCCTGGTGTGGAAACTCTTCCTGCAGTGAGAACAGGCATAGGGCTTTAGGCCTGTGTGAACTCTGATATGGACGATCAAGCTTCCTTTCTGACTGAAGGCTTTTCCACACTGATCACATCTATAGGGCTTCTCACCACTATGAACTCTTCGGTGAACAGCAAGGTTACTTTGATTCCTAAAGCTTCTCTGGCAAATGGCACATTCATAGGGTTTCTGTCCAGTGTGGAGTCTCTCGTGGACAGCTAGACTGCCTCTCTGACTAAAGCTTTTCCCACATTCTTTGCACTGATACGGCTTCTCTCCGGTGTGTATTCGCTGATGTGTAACTAGATTGCCTTTGGCCCTGAAGGTTTTTCCACAGTGGGTGCACTCAAAGGGCTTCTGACCAGTGTGGATTCTCTCATGTAATGTTAGACTACCTTTTTGCCGGAAAGATTTCCCACATTCCTGGCAATCATAGACCTTCTGTCTCACTCCAGGTGAGTCTTCCTGTAGTGCCTTAGAATCTGGGGACTTTTGTTCCAGCTTCTCTCTTCTGAACACATTCTGGAAATCCCAGCTGGAGGACCCTGTGGCTTCTGACTGATCATACTTGTGGGCTTCTGTCATCACATCTGGTAAAATGAGAGGGAAGTCATGTGAGATGCACCAATATGCTGAGTGAGAAGAACAGGGGAAAAAGAAACATCCTTTGAGTGTTTATTATGTAGCAGGCATTACGCTATGAACTTTGCATACATAACTCAATCTTGAAAATGACTCTGAGACACTACAGATGCAGAAATGAGAGCAAAGGGAGTCACTAAAAAGGCCATGTAACTCCATTGCAATTGAAACGCTGGCATGCTCTGTAGCCATGCACTACCTCTACCTTTAATGCAGCCTCATAATAATCTTTGAGGTAAATATGATTATCTTTATTTTACAGGTAAGAAAATAGGCTTAGAAAATTAAGAAAACTATATACCCAGAGTCACACAGTCTTATATTCAAGTTTTATCTGACTCTCAAACAAGTGTGGATATGAAAGTTCTAAAAAACTTTAGAACTTTAGAAACATCCCCTTTTTTAAAAAAAAGCATAAAATCAAGCAAAAAGCCTTGAAGAGACCAATGTAAATAAGCAGTCCCAAAGCTTAAACTGCATTGGCTTCTTGAAAAATCCACCTACTCCAGTCTGCTCTCTTACAGTGAAGAAAGTCCTACAACCTGAGAAAACAGGTACCAGAGCCCAGGTAATTCATGTCCATGGCTCTAATTCCTACAAGATACAGCCTATCATAAAGATATAAAGCCTGGAGCTTAAGGAAAGTAATTTCTCTGTCAGTGTAAATCTAGCCTGGACGATGAACAAAATCTGACCAGAATTTCTTCTAGAATTGATGTTATTGTAAGTCTATTAAGCTATGGGGCATTAAGCCTCCTACTAGTTTAAATATGAATCTGTTAATTACTATTAGTTTTCTAGATGTCATCCTTGGGAAGTTTTCTCCTTGCTCTCCTGCCTCTTTCTTATTCAGTGATAGGACCAGTCAAAGGTACTCATTTATCCTGAGACTACCTCAAAACTACCTCCATATTAAAATCGTTTTCTTGCTTTTTCAAATATTATCTCAAGTTTCAGCTCGTAGGTTTTCCCTGTGACCCTGAAGAACAGTGAGTTCCACAAAGGC
The DNA here is from genome assembly GCA_004024765.1 of Zapus hudsonius. Taxonomy (NCBI): domain Eukaryota; kingdom Metazoa; phylum Chordata; class Mammalia; order Rodentia; family Dipodidae; genus Zapus; species Zapus hudsonius. The sequence continues at coordinate 2,974 of PVHP010016032.1, read as the reverse complement.
ACATGTCTTCTGCTTCCTCAGACTGCTTGCCAGTGCTGAGGACAGGGACCCTGAGAGCATCCAAGCAACCAGCTGACTTACTGAAAAATGCTACATTCTGGGCATATCTTCCATGACAGTCCAGCAGGGTGGCTGTTGGAAATCCAAACATGTCCACTCTTGCTCTGTGACTTTAATCACCACCTCCTCAGATGATTCTTCCATGGGCTGGTCTTGAGCACCTGAGAGACAGAAAATAAACAAGAACAAAACAAAAACAAACAGGAAAGGGCAGAATTGATAACCAAGAAGGGTAGAGTCAATGGGACCTCCAGTTAGAGGTGTAAAAACAGGCAATCTGGATTGTTTGATGTCTATCACTACAAAGTGGGTTAAAGACGCATAAAAATGAGACCAGGCAGTGGGAAAGTAGACAGCATATAAACAGACTCTTATTCCCATCAATCACCAACTAATGGTCACTACTATTTTCACTTTGGTCTTGGTATGGGATTGGGTAATTCCTGCTGTCATTTCATCCCTCAAGCATAAGAAGCCAACATATTAGCCTTCATGACTGGGGCCATGAAGAAAGAGCTCTACCTTTCCTTCCCAGCTACCCCTAGTCACGAGGACCTAACAAGGGATTTCTTGTCAACTTTTGACAATTCTGAGCAGACTCAAGCCATCTTTTCTTACTTGACTTTTACCCTTTGGACTATTCCTTATTTCAAGATCCAAATTACTGAATTTGTATACTTTATTTATGCAGTGGTACACAGGATAATTTTTGTTTCCCTTTAATGTCTGATCAAGATGCTAGATCCTAAACTGGGTGTGGTGGCATATATCTTTAATCTCAGCAGGGGAGACAGAGGCAGGAGGATCGCTGTGAGTTAGAGGCCAGCCTGGGACTACAGGGTGCATTCCAGATCAACCTGGGCTACCTCAAAAACAAAACAAACAAACAAACAAAAAAACTAACCAACCAACCAACCAAACAAAAAAGCCAAAAAGTTGCTGGATCGTGATTTAATGAATTAGTGGCTAAATGCTATATCTGACTTATCAAAGAAAGTAGCTGGCCCTTCTGCACATTCTGCTATATACTGAGATTTGCTTGGAACACAAGCTACGAAAGAATCACCCTGTCAGAGTGCAAACACATTCCCTTAGAAGTTCAAGGTGTTATAGATCCAGGAAGTACACATCCACAAAGACAAGTCTATGGTACCTGCTGCCTGGGGTTGGAGTTTTGTCACCGGGGAGTCTAGAAAACAGGGCTTGGTCACAGCAAGTGGGTAGAGTTCATAGCACTACCTGTTGTGAGGTCTCCAACAAGTGTCAACTCAGCCGTGGCTCCAGAACTTCCTTGATTAGTGAGGGAAAATTGTCAACAGTCTTCTCCTTTGACCACAAGTCTGAGGAATCAAATTCTCGAAGACTTTGGAGAAACTGGCTTTATGTTACAAAACCTTGTGTTTCCTATCAGAAATGCCATCCTGTCCAGTAACCTTTGGGAAAAGCTCAGAATTAGGCTGAGGGAGCCTTGGCTCCCTCAGTTATGGCCAACGGCAAGCAATCTACAGCCCTGCCTCTTGCTTGTTAACTTACTAAATAGGTGAACACCATGCGAAGAACAGTCTGCAGATAGATGTAAGGCCTAACTAAAATGGAGAGATCTCAGAGGGAGGCCGGGGTCTGGGGGACCTCAGGGGGAGCTGCGGGGTGGGGGGGACTTTCCCACACACTCCACTCCAGCCTGTCTCCCTTTCCTCCACCCCAAGGGCTCTATCTCCCCGGGGGTCTTCTTCCTCGGTGCCCCCCACCACGACCCGGCGGCGCCCCCTCCCACGGCTGCGGGGCCCCGGCCCTCCCCGGCTCCGGCCCCGCGGGTCCTCGGCGCCGAGGGCCGGGGTCGCGCGGAAGGCAGGCCGGGGCGGTGGCCGCCCAGTACCGACCCGGCCGTGGCCCCACTCACTCACCGCAGCGGCGCGCGCCCGTGGACAGACAAAGCCGGCGCCGAGCCCGCAGCCGCTGCGGCAGAGCGGAGCGGCGCGCGCCGGACTACAACTCCCAGGAGCCCCCGCGCGCCCGGGGCTCTGTGGGAAGCGCCGCAGCGGCGCGGGTGCGACGCGCCCTTCCCAGCGGGCCGCCGAGGCCTCCCGCGGCGCGGGGTCGCGGCCCACGGGTCCGGGGAGGTCCGCCGTAGCGACGCGGGCGGGCGTGGAGGAGCGGCCGTGGGACCCCCGCGCCGGGGCCCCGCACACCTGGCATGGAAAGGCGCCGGCCCGTTTCAGAATTCTCTCCCCAGGTCCTGGGCAGGAAGCTCACCTGCCGGAGCCCAGACCCTGCAGCAGGAAGTGGAGGAGGCCTGTGGCAGGCCCCGGGCAGGGAGGGCCCGGTGACCCCGTCCTCCATTCCCAGCGAAGCATACGCAAAGGGAAGAGGAAACCATAGCGAAGGTAACAGTTTCCTTAGTTGAAACTGTGACCAAGGTATTGAGATTTCCAAGTTCCGAAAATGACCCGGGACACGGGACATGAGCCCTCCCCACGGGGCTGCGTCCGGAAGCATCAGGAAGACGGGTAGTCAAGTCCTGGGGGGGGGGGCATGGCTGAACACCCCCGAGGTAAGGGCTCTCTAAGATGGCCTTGAGATCCACAGCCCCATAGACTTCGTTTTCAAAATACTTACTTGCAGAGAGACCGAGAGAGAGGAGAGAGAAGAGAGAGAGAGAGAGAGGGAGAGAGAGAGAGAGGAGAGAGAGGGGAGAGAGAGAGAGGAGAGAGAGAGATAAGATTTGTCAAATGTTGTCAACTTGTTGGTTTTGAATAATATTATCCATGGTTCTAATTTTAATATTTCAAATTACCAAGGACATTGACTATTCTTTCTATTTGTCTTGGACATTTTCCCTCTTTTTGTGAATGGCCCAGGATAATTAATTCTTGCTTCTGTCTGCACTGAAATCTCTTATTTGTGTAGAAACCTA
>PVHP010016031.1:0-36527 GCA_004024765.1 Zapus hudsonius | reverse complement strand
TCCCCTCCCCTCCTCCTCTCCTCCTCTCCTCTCCTCTCTCCTCTCTTTCCCTCCCCTCTTCTGCTCTGCTCTGCTTTCTCCCTTTCCTTGCTAATAATTTTTTTAAAAAAATTTAAAATCTTTAATTAGAAGGGTGATTAGCATATAGCTGAGCTCCCCTGAAGCTGCAGGTAAGGGTGATGACACCTTCCAGAAGTAATTTATTGACTTACACTAGGGCTAGTTGACCCAAAACAGAACAACAGTCATCCTCCTAAGGACACAAGATCTGATGGACTTTATCATATTTTTTAAAGTTATTTTTCTGAACTTCTTTTACCCTCATTAAATTGTACATTTTCTAAAAATAAAGGTCCTAACAATTTATTTGCAGCCAGCAGTGTGAAGGATTTCTTTTCTTTTATATAAGGTTTACACATACAGGTCTTTTTAATCTCCACCTCCAGCTGTCTAACTAGGAAAATACAGACGACAGAGATTTTGTATGAGTGTGGAACCTTTTTTTATGTGGAGATTTGCTAACTAGATGATTTTTCTTGCATGTGTAGATGTGTTCATGCATATCCATATATCTGTGGGTTCATATATCATGTGTATGTGTGCATGTATACACATATATGTGAAAACCACTCATCAATGTCTTTCTCAGTCACTTTCCTCCTTATGTTGCAAGCTAGGTTCTCTCCCTGAACCTATAGCCCACTGAAACAACTAGACTAGCTAGCCAGTGATCCCAGGGACTTCTGGTCTTCACTTCCCCAGCGCCAGGACTACAGGTATGCACTGCCATGCCCAGCATGCTGAGATCCAAGCTCAGATGTGTTCATAGCAAGCACTTTACCCACTGCCCTCAGAGGAATTTAGTTGAAAAAAATCTTATGAACAGAAGTTTCATTTCCCTTTCCAGCCATCAAAGATCTGTCACTTTTAGCAGTTGATCACTGAGCTTAGACAGCGAAGATAATGTATATCCAGGTCAAGGGCTTTGTCAATATGCTTCTGGAGAAGCCTTCTCAAGCATTCCCTTCCTTCTAGTAGCAACCCTTAGTGGAGAGACAAAGGTAATATCCAGACAGAAGTCATTAGTGTGGCCTGGCAAGGAACTTCCTTGATAGGTACTGGAGAGCAGCAGGCCTATATTGGCTCCTGCTGCTTGGACCCAGTTCCAGGAATATAGGTCAGTAAAGGTAATTGACATCAGCACAAGTGCCTGACCTGTGAGATGCCCCTGACCTTTACCTGTTGGCAGCAACACCAACATAGGACCTGAATGAAGCTGGGATGACCTGGGACTCAGGAAAAGGATCATGTTTACAAAACACAGTAAAGGCAGAGTGCTGGCAGCACCCACCAGGAATCCAGCCCACGTCCCCGATGGGGCTGCTGGCTCTGATTCACAGCAGGCACCAGTCAGCCCGCAGTCTCTGTGGATGGAGCACTGTTCCTGGGCCCTAGGGCAGGGCAGGAAGAGCCCAGGGCACACATTGTACCGGGTTTTGATAAGAGGAAATAAAGCAGTGCTGCTGTGACTGGAGCGTGTTCACAGGATCTCCCAGATTTCTCAGATATACCCACATTCCCACTCCCTTAGGAACCAGCTGCAGTATGGTTCACTTCCTTTTTTTGGGGGGGGGTTGTTTGTTTGCTCTGGTCTCTACTGGAACTTTCAATCTTCCTGCCTTTGCCTTCTATGGGCTGGATTATAGGTGGTTATCCACACTCAGTTTCTGATTATCTGAGTGGGGTACTGAAGCTGCTATTATTGCAGGACTGTATCTTTACTGTTCTCCAAGTCTATCAACTCTAGCCTCATACATTTTACTTAACTTTTTATTCACAACCCCCATGCATATAGACAAGACACCCTGATCATAATCCCTCTCACAACCCTCCCTTTCCTTCTTCCTTATATATTTTATTTTTGGTGGTTTTTTTTTTTTTTTTTGAGGTAGAGTCTCACTCCAGTCCAAGCTGACATGGAATTCACTTGGTCTCGAACTCAGAGTGATCTTCCTATCTCTGCCTCAACTTCATTTTCTTATAAATCAAGTCCAGTTTCCACTTAAAGATTGTCTAACTTCTATGGCTCAGGGAGATACAGTCATCTCCAAAGTGTAATGACAAATGCAAGCAGACAGAAGAGACAGGACATTGGCTTTCTTTATGACGTGTGTGCCTTGTTCCCCCCCAAACTTATTTCTCCCATCGAGAGATGCCTGTCCCTTCTCCATCCAGAAGTCCTTATAGCATTTAAAATTAACAACTCTGACCTTCAGGGTTCTCCAAAATAGAGACCCTCAACTGTGTGCAGCAAAACATGTAGTTAGACTCGAGATTCTTAAGGTACTTCCCCCCCACACACAGCACCTGTTCTAGGTGTACTTCTCATCCACTTTTTCCTCAATAGAAATGGGGAGGGAGGGCTAGTGAGATGGCTCAGCAAGTAAAAACACTTTTCACTCAAGCACAAGGACCCAAATTCAACCCTTAGCACTCATGTAAAAAGCCAGGCCTAACCACACACTGCTCAAGCATCTTGATGATGGCAGAGATAGGAGAATCACTGAGGATCCCTATGTGCAGTCACCTTTTCATTGCTGGCACAAAGTACCCAACCAAAAGCAGCTGGTGGGAGGAAAGGGTACATTTTAGCTTACTGATTCCAGGGGACACTCCATAATGACAGGGGGAAATTTGGCATGAAATTTGGACATCACCGCTGGCCAACATCAGGTGGACAATAACAGCAGGACAGTGTGCCAAACGCTGACCAGAAGAAGCTGGCTGTAACCCCCATAAGCCTGCCCTCCCCCACCTCAACAATATACTTCTAGCAAGGCTCCAATTCCCAAATTGCTATCAGCTGGGGATCAAACATTCAGAACACATATGTTTATGGGGGACACCTGAATCAAACTACCACACCTGGACAGCCAGTCTAACTGAAAAAAAAAAAAAAAAAAGAAAAAGAAAAACAATGAGATCCAGGTTTAGTAACAGATTCCGGCTCAAGGACATAAAGCAGAAGATAGAGGAGATCATACAGTGTCCTCCCCTAGCCTTTTCATGCGTGCACACGCGCACACCCACACACACACACACACACACACACACACACACACACACACACACACACGTGTGCAAAACATATAAAAGAAAAAAGGAAGGAGTGAAGGAGAAAGTGGAGAAGGAGGTGGGACAAAAAGAAAGAATATAACAGAGACCAGAAGAGTAAATGCCACTTGAAAACCACCAAGGTCTCTGGATTCTATACAGCTAAGTCCTGTCCACACTCCCCTTAAGTCCAGAATCCAGAGGGGAAGCATTTATCAGTGACTGATAGCAGAGGTTTCTGGTGTCCCACAGGCCTGGCTTTGAATCCCAGCTCTGCCACTGGTAAACCATGTGGCCTTGGGCAGGCTACAGATGGGCCTGTTCCTCTGTGTCACAAGCCACAAAATCAGAATGATAATCATGGTTTCTCTAAGGATTCTGTAATGAAATTGAAGCATTTAACTGAGAGTCAAGAGCAACATAGAACACTAACATGCCTACCCAGTAGAAATGGCTGCCATTTAAAGTAGTAACATTCAGAAAAACTGTTCCCTTTTCTCTCCATGCGCACCACTCCTGCAACTGTCCCTTCCTAAACCTAAAGTCTGGACATGGACACCTGACTGAGTGGTCCCTTGCCACAGATGGGTGGATTACTAGTCCCAACCTTGCTAGTAAAGTCCATGCTGGTCCAGTCTGAGCAAGGCTGAGTGACTCCCTTCCTCCAGTTTGCCCTGTATTCCTATAGGCACCATTCAGCATAAATAAGAGTCTGTTCTTGGAAAGCTAGTTTGCTTCCCCAGAACTATTCTAAAATCTATTGTCTTCTCCATCCTGACAAGCCCCACCCCTCAGCGGGCTGTGGTCAGCCTCATCTTAGGGTGGAGGCCCATCTCTGCCCTTTCCTGTGGAAGTGACTTACCAAAACCAGGTCTGCCCACTGCCCTGCTACCTCATCCACTAACTCATATGCCCAGGCTGGTCCCCCTGTGCCCATGACTGTATGAGGGAGAAGGCAGCTGGCACAGGTCATCCTTAGGTATTGTATATGCCTGGCCCAACCTTCTGCACTCTAACAAGGTAAAGGGACAAGGTTGACAGACTGCACTTCCCAGCGGGGTCAGATGCTTCTGAGTGACAGCAGCAAAAGACAGACACATGCGCTCCCAGCATGCACACACAGCCCATATATTGTTTACCTGTTGGTAGCCCCAGTGCGCCCTGTGACAATGAGCCTGTCTCTGTTCTGTGTCCTGCGTCTCCTCCCACTGAAGAGTGCCTCCCCCAATGCTGATAGGAATGTCCCATGGCCTGGTTCCTTCCTTCCTTCTGGCTTGGCAGCAACAGCTTCTAACTCTGTCTGCCTTTTGTCCAGGGTCTGAAGTGAAGTGAAAGGAGAAGGTTGTTCATTTGCCCAACAGCCAAATCCAACCACTAGGTAGAAAATGCAGTGTTTTCTGGTTCCTGAAGAAAATGCTATTAGTCTAATTGCTCTATTTATAAAACCCGTCCTCTTCCTATGAAATCAGGCACTCAGAAAGAGAAAATAATTTTGCCCTTACTTACACTTTAATGAGTTTCAAAGTACGGTTGGATCCTGTTATCTCAAGACTCATAATTACACGAGGTTTGAACTCTGTCATCTAGAACATCCAACAGCTCCACACCACAGCCTCTTTACATGAAGACAACCCAAAGACACGATGGTCCTGGGCTGGTAGATGGGCAAGAAGGTGCTCCCCTGTCCTGTGTTCATCATCTCTCTTCTGCTGGTGCCACACATATAGTTGCAGATTAAGCCCTAATTATTCTTGTTCAAAGCTTGCCTTCAAAAAGGACTTGCTGTCAGACAATTGTTTTTCAAAGTCCATTCCCATCACCCCACAGTTGGGGCCTATGACTATGAGACCAGAAACATTTGTTCTCTCCTTCCTGGCTGCAAGGTGGAGGAGGAACAGGAGAGCCAGATAAGCCTCCGTCCGGGTCAAGGCCAGCCTTGGGTTTCAGATTCTTCTCTTGTAACCCTGAACTAGAAGAAGGAACTACAAGGAGTTTTGAAAGACACTACTACATGTCAATTTGGGGGGGCCTTGCTCTATGCCCATCTTTCAAGTGATGTTCTCATGCACTCACTGTAATTTATGAAGTGCAGGAAAATCTCAATTTTATAGCTGTGGAGTTTGAGTTCCAGAGAAGTTAAACTATGCTGGAGCTGGTGTACAAGCTCATGTTGTCAACTGCAAAACCTGGGCGGTGAACTGCTGTTGTCCACATCAGAGGAAACCCTCTATCTGTCCAGATTTGCAGGAGCTTTCTTGGGACACACTTAAGCAAACCTAGCCAACATCATCCACTCTACTTGTTTTGGGAGGGAGCACATCTGATTGCTTTCTACTGTGGTCAGAGCTCTGCTGTGATCTCGGAACTGTGGAGTGCCCTAGTTCCTTCACACTGTAATGAGGGGAAAGCAGACTGGGTCTATGACCTCGGTCCCTCTCCTTCTTTCCTCCAGGGTGGGACTTAATTTTAGGGATGAAACCAGACATTCCCCCTGGGCCCCTCCCTCATTCTCTGCAGCTTGTAAAGTGCTTTTGAGGGCCCTAGGAATCATTCCACTTCCTTTGGTGAGGTGTTCAAAGTCCTTCCTGTGGCCCCATGATTTGTCTTCTCAACTGACTTTCCCGTTTGGACCACAGTCAGGGAGAAGAGGCCTTAGACGCAGAGGAAAGGGATTGCTTCAAACAACACTGTTACCGTACTTGACATTCAGGTCCCATGAGAGACCCAAGCGCATTAAGGAAGCTTTCTGCAAAAGCCTTACGCTGCTGGCATTCACAGCAGGAGTGGGCATTTAGGGAGAGCCTGTGCCCAGCCCAAGATGGCAAGCTGCTCTAGCAGCTTGCACCTGCGGCAATATGGGTTGTGATCCACCTTGGGCCTGTGCCTGGTGGGCCTGATTGCTTCAATGCTCAGCTCTGCATCTCTGGGAAAGTCCCAGACACTCCCCCAAAGCCTATTCCCTTAGTGCTCCTTCCCCACCTTGCCTCCTCCTTGGTTTCTGTCTCCTGGCATTCGGCTTTCTCTGGCTTCTTTGTGATCTCTGCCTATTGTCTTCTTGACTTTCGTTTTTCTGTGTCAGGTGTCAGGAGCCAGCGAGGGACACCAGCCCTGTGTGAGGCAATAAGGCGGGATTTCATGCCCACCACTGCTTAATTTCAGGCTATTTCTATAAAGCTTCATATTATAAAATATCTGATTTTCCAAGAGAGTTTGGAAAACCCGACTTTTGTGTGATGTGACATTTCCACATTTTTAAATGTTTGACAAGTAATTTAGATTATTTTAAAATGTACTATGTGGCCAAATTAAAGGGGTCTTAGTTCTATTCATTCTCCCTTTCCTTCCCCAAACAATCTTGTCTGCCTTCCCAGCTTTCATCCCCACCCCTGCCTTCATCTCATAGTTACTTGGCTCGTCATCTCCATGTGGGTGCCTGTATACCTCAGATGCAAAGCTAAGCTCATCCACCTCCCAGATTTTGGCAAGACTCTAAGCTCTTTAGTCGAGCTAAATAGCAGAGAGAGGTTCTCCAAAGATTAGCAAACTTAGTCAGGAACTGACATTGCAGTGGCAATGTGTGTGCTAATGAGCAAACCTTGAGCACACTCAAGGAGCTTGAGGACAAGGGGAAGGTTTTTCGAGGCCAAATGTGGGGAGTAACATACACCATATTGAAATAATAATCAATAACAAGGGTGCCATTGATCCAGAGTTGGAGACAATTGTCAGGCTGACAACCTTGCAGATGCGCTTCCTGTGGCAGGTGGGGGTGGCATGTGTGCAAGGCTGGCGTGTGTGTTTCTGGTAGAGTCTTCTGTGGTAGTTCTCACCAGGTGTCCATGCATGAGCTCCTCTCCTTCACACCCTCCCTGCTGGATGCATTTACATTGTTAAGTTTTGACACGAATGACTCCATTTTGAGTCAGACAGCTGGCATAATCTCAAGTATTATTTTTATCTTTGTTTCCCTGATAAAAATACTAATATTTTTTTCAAAGACTGTTTATTTATTTGAGAAAGAGGGAGAGAGAAAGAGAGAGAACACCAGGATCTCTAGCTACTACAAATGAACTCCAGACACATACGCTACCTTGTGCATCTGGCTTTGCGTGGGTACTAGCCCTTTGGCTTTGCAGGCAAATGCCTTAACTACTGAGCCATCTATCCAGCCCAAATACTGCCAATACTAGTGCTGCCATTAATACTACTACTGCGGATAGTAGCTGCTGTTCCTCTGTTGTGTCTGGACTCTGCCACTCCATACTGCTGCTCCATCAGACAGCCTAGGAGGACCGTGTGATCTTAGACTGTCCTTCATCCAGCCCTGGGCTCATTCTCCTTCAAAGACTTCTGGGATTTTCTCCAAACACCCCTTTCACATTAACTAGCAACCCTCTGAGTTTCGGAGATTGCATGTGGTTTTTGTTGTTATCTAAGCCTGTGACCATTCACCTAGCCGCCAGCCCTTCCCTCTCTGCATGGGACTTACTCATCACGCTGTGGCCAGAGTGGCCTCCTAAAGCAGTCAGCACTCATCACTCACCTCCTCATACTCTTTCTTAAATTTTTATTTATTTACTTATTTATTTACTTCCAAGCAGAATGAAAGAGAGTGAGTATGGGTGCTCCAGGGCCTCTTGCCACTGCAAAGGAACTCCAGATGCATGGGCCACTTTGTGATCTGGCTTTATGTGTGTGTGTGTGTGTGTGTGTATGTATGTGTATGTGCGTGTGTGTGCATGTGTGTGTGCATGTGCATGTGTGTATTGTGTGTGTATGCATGCATGTGTATGTGTGTATGTGTGTGCATGTGTGTGTGCACATATGTGCATGTATGTGTGTAGGTGTGTATGCATGCATGTGTATGTGTGTGTGCATGTGTATGTGTGTATGTGTATGTGCATGTAGGTGTGTAGGTGTGTGCGCGCATGTGTGTATGTGTGCATGTGTATGTGTGTGCGTGTGTGTATGTGCACGTGTGTATATGTGTGCGTGTTTATGTGTGTGTGCGTGTTTATGTGTGTGTATGCATGTGTGTGCGTGTGTATGGGTGTGTGTGTGTGTGTGTGTGTGTGTGTGTGGACATGCCTCTTGCCACTGAAAATGAACGCTAGGTGCTTGTCCAGTCTGTGTCCAGCTTACGTGGGTGACTTGGAAACTGAAACCTGCTTAGTAGGCAGGCTTTGCAAGCAAGCTACTGAGCCATCTACCCATCCCTTCTCACACTCTTGATGGACCCAACATCCTGCCCACACGTTTTCCTAACCATCCCTTAGTACAATTTGTACCAGATTGTATGTGCTTCTCGACTAACACACCAGGTGCTTGTATGCATTTGTGCTAGCTGTGTGTTCAGGCATGACTATGTTCTTCCTGCATGCCGACATGGATTCTATTCTTACTCTTCAGTCTCATCAAATGTTCCTCTTCCATGACGTGGTCACTTACCTTCTCACCACCAGCCTCAGTGCTATTGCCCAAATTGCCCCCCAAACTCCAACAGTACTTTGTCTAACTCTCTTTTCATTGTACCCAGCTTTGTATTATAAAGTTAGCTTGCCTCGTCTCCCTTGCTTGACTTGCACCTTGATGGGAGAGACTATCTTTATTGTTGTCACTTGTATGGCCCTTCAAGCTCGGTGCACTGCTGTGCTTTGACCAGGTACCCTGTAAGCCTTTGTAAATGGAATAAAGACTTTTCTTTTTATATGAAAGATGACCACATCTAAAGAGCTCAAGCAAAGGTATTGAAACTCAGAGAAAATGTCAAACCAGTCAAAGGCATATTCTGGCCCAGTCCAGAGGTGTGCTTTTCAGAGGAGCAACTGGTGAAATTTAGCAATGTCTCTTCCACAGTGCCCTGTGGAAGCCTGGCTTCAGAACTGGGGCCAGGAAAAATGGGCAGTCAGACCAGTGTTTCCCATACCCGGGCATATAGAGTCCTGCACTGTTCTTCCAAAAGACCGGGTAGTACCCACACATTCACAAGATGTCCTCTGCGTCCATCATTGGCAGGACTGAGGAGTTCCCACAGGCCATCTGGGTTTGTTCTGTGGTCCTTGTTTCCCAAGTGTTTTTCTTTTTCCCTAGTGTTGTCATTTGTTAATTAGCACTACTCAGAATTGTAGCTGCTTGTCCATCAAGGGGTGTCTCGCACCGACTTTCCCATGGAGAGTAAGCATTTCCTCCTTCTTCCTGGAGAAGGAAGTTTATCCAAGGAGATTCCCAGCAGTTCGACCCTTTACCTCTTATGTAACAGTAATTTAGACATATTTCCTATCTACCATGAGCACAGTAAGTGCCTGGAGTAGCAGCTGCTATGACTGAGCCTGTGTAGATTTGAATCTTATTTTATTATGGGGCTTTCCTGGTCCAGTATCCCCTGAGGCAAGGGCTTTAATTCCTTGTCACTTGGAGAAAAAAAGTCATTAAACCCTGCCAATGTCTTCATTTATTTTATTTTATCAACATTTTTATTTAGTTATTTGCAAGAAGAGAGAGAGAGAGAGAGAGAGAGAGAGAGAGAGAGAGAGAGAGAGAGAGAGAGAGAGAAGAGACAAAGAGAATGGTCGCCCCAGGGCCTCCAGCCAACAAAAATGAATTATAGATGCATGCACCACTTTATGCCACCACTTTATGCATCTGACTTTACATGGGTGAACCTGGGTCCTTAGGCTTTGCAGGCAAGTGCTTTAACCACTGTGCCATCTTTCCAGATGCTTCATTTTTTTTTCACTAGCTCCCCTTTGACAACTTTTTTAGCATTTTAAAAATAAATCCTATGAGATTGCTGATCGCTGAGGAAATTTTTCAGCCTTGTCCTTCAAAATGATCACTTGCCTTTGAACCAACACAGGAGGCTTTGCAGCTCTGGCTGGTGGCTTGGCCCAGGGAGTCACCTCCAGATGTTACCTTTTTGTGTTGGTGCCATCACCAGATTTTCTATGAACATCTGTAAATTTACTCTCTAAATTCAGATCCAAAACAACTTCTAAAGAAACAGTGTTACTTTTGTCTTATGTTCACAAGTCAAACTTGGAAAGGGTTATTTGTGGGGAGGGAGGTGCTATCAGAAGGGATCATAAGTTTGTGTAAAGATAACTTGGCTGCAGGAGGCAAGGCTCAGCTGTTAAAGGCTCTTGCTTGCAAACCCTGCTGGTCTACGCTCAATTCCCCAGTCCCCACATAAAGCCAGACCACCCATTCTCTCCCCACCCTCTCTCTAACTCTCAAATAAATAAAATTTTAAAAGATAACTTGATTTAGGGAGGGGATGTCATGCATCAGTAGAGCACTTGCCACACACATTAGGCCCTGGATTCCACCCCCAGAACCAGGAAGAATTTTTAAAACCACAAAGATAATTTAAATAAAGCCAAAACCTTTTTGTTTTTGTTTGGTAGTGCTGGGAATAGAATTCAGGGCTTTGCAGATAGATGCTAGGTGTTGCGGTCAGCATTCTTGTTGCTGCTTAGGAAGAACCCAAGCAAAGGCGGCTTGTGGAGGAATGGGTTTATTTGGCTTACGGACTCGAGGGGAGACTCCATTCTGGCAGGGAAAACGATGGCATGAGCAGAGGGCTGGACATCACCTCTGCCACAGCACTGCAAACAGCGGCAGGAAGGTGTGCCAAACACTGGCAAGGGGAAACTGGCTTATAACCCCATAAGCCTGCCCCAACAACACAGCTTCATCGAGGTTGTAAAACCCAAACTGCCATCAGCTGAGGATCGATCTGTCAGAACACATTCAATTGTTTGTGGGGGACACCTGTATCAAACCATGACACTAGGTAAGTGCCTTACCATAGAGAGACACATCTGTAGCCCTTGGCTTTTTGAGACCAGGGCTTGCTTTATAACCCAAGCTGCCTGAAACCCATGATACTCCAGTTTTTGCCTCCTGAGTGATGGGATTACAGAACTGCACGGTCACAAACCTTGTCTTAAGTCTACGCTTTTAATGGGAAATTAGTTAAACTTGAAAAGGGCATTCTATTCTGGCCTTGAGAAGTGAATTATTATCCTTAATGTGTTCGTGAGCAGGCAAAGATAAAAACACCAAGCAGAGTTAGCCCAAAATGTTCTGGACTTGAGCATCTACGATGTCTCCCAGGTAATATGAAGACAGAAGATTCATGGGAAAACATCACTTGACATGTGACAGTTTCTTTTGGTTTTTGGTCTAGATAGCAACAGAGTCTCAGTCTATTAGCTTATTTCAAAATGGAGGAGGGGCATCTTGAAGGAAAAAAATCACCTAGAATGATTATCTCTTTGCTGAATGAGTGAAAACAACCAATCTTATTTTTCTGAGAGCTGGATCACAGAACTTTTAATTAAGTTTTTTCACCCTTGCTGCTACTTCACCTAGATCCCCAAAAACAACGACTGTCACTCTTCTCTCTGGTCTTTGGAGAGAGTGGGCATTCTGACCAGCTGGTGGGTCTCTGAAAAAATGGCACAGCTGTTCCTAAAAGTAGCCCCATTCATGAGATGCCTGCCGTCTGCAACTTCAGTGTTGGAGAAAGACGCAGTATTTCATAAAGAGCTTCTTTTTTTAAAAAGGGAAAGAAAAATATATAGTGTTTACAGAAAAGAAAACTGGACCTTTCAGCCTTCCTTTCGTGGCCATGTCTGAAATGGAAATGGGGAAGGCCAAAACTCCACGCAGGCATGATTCATCCCAGGCGTGTTGCCCATGGCGGAAAATCCAGCTAGTTAAGCAAGATCAGCCAGAAAGCCTCTCATGGGCTCGTCTGCCAGGGCTGATGCCTTCCATCTTGTGTATGTGATGAATGACTGACGCTTTCTCTCTTGCACTCAGTTCATGACCAAGAACCCTACCATGCGCTTGGGCAGCCTGACGCAAGGAGGAGAGCCCGCCATCTTGAGGCATCCTTTCTTCAAGGAAATTGACTGGGCCCAACTGAACCATCGCCAACTAGAACCACCCTTCCGTCCCAGAATCGTAAGTGTCAAGGCCTCTGCAATAGACTCTTCTTTTTCTTCAGATGACCAAAGTCCACGGGGACACTCAGATCCCCTGTGAAATGACAGAATGGAAGTCGGCCAGCCCCCTCGTGCAGAAGAGGGAGGTTGCCCCTGAGACAGCATTTCTTCATATGCCTCAATTATTTCTCACAGTTTCCATCTCTTGCTTCTCCTGGCCCCATCCTTCCTTAACTGAAATGAAAATCTAGTATCTAAGATGTCTGAAATGTTTTAGGTTTCTCTAGAATCATTTGGCTAACTGATGTCATTATTCCTAGACAGTTTTCTCGTGCTTCTTTGGACATTTGGGGGTAATGAGTAGGGCTCCTAAGGGTGGTCCACCTCATGATCTGAGAGCTGAGTTCTTGTTCACCTGGGGGCAGGGAGATCAACAGTGGAGGAGGTGGGGCATGGAAGCCAGGTAAGCAATAGATCAAGAATTTCAGGGAGGAATTGAAAGGTAGAGAGAGAGATATCATTCAGTCAAGTAAGAGAAATGAGAGGTGGAGAAGACAGTCTCTTCAGCGTTAGTTTATAAAGATGTTAGTTACACAGATCTTTCAAACAGTGAGCTTAGTCTGTGTCAGCCTGCTATGCCTTAAATCCAAGCAGCAAGAGGGAAGCTGTTTCCATCCATGGACACCCCTCTCCCTATGCTCCTCTGAGATTAGGGGAAGCGTGCTTTCTGAGGCTGGAATTCATGGTCCTAGAAACCAGCAGGATGTAATGTACCTGACAGGTGAATGACAGGCAGTTTTTCCTTAAGCTCAGCATTGCCAAGAAGACCTTCTAGAACATTTTTTCAGGTGTGTAAAACTGTGTGCAAATCGTAGGTGAGACAAGTGTGAACTCACTCAACCTCTGAAGACATTTGAGCTCATGTGCCCCTTGTGAGGCCTTCTGGGCAGCAGTACTCAGTGAAATGGAGTCGACAGGGCATCAAGTAAGATAGCCATTAATTCCTCAGCCTCCCAACCTAAGGCTGGCCTGCCTGAGTGACTTGATGGTCACCAAATGCCATAATCATATACACTGTGTTGGGATTGCTATAGAGCCATCCCACTGTTTAATCATAATATCACAACTGTAAATAATGCTACTGCCCAGCCACAGAGCAGTTCTCTGAACCCTTTGGAAAAGGCTGAATTGCATGCTACATGAGCAAGCCTCAGTGCATCCAATCTGACTCTTGTTCCCATTTTTGACAGAAATCCCGAGAAGATGTCAGTAATTTTGACCCTGACTTCATAAAAGAAGAACCAGTTTTAACACCAATTGATGAGGGACATCTTCCTATGATTAACCAGGATGAGTTTAGAAACTTTTCCTATGTGTCTCCAGAACTGCAACCATAGCCTTACAAGGAATGAAAATCCAATAGAGATTCTCCAGGAATTTCTTTTGTGGGAACTCCCCAGCATCCGCCTTAGAACATCAACTTTACCTTCAAAGAACAAATGTTCACAGCTCTATGAAGGATGGAACTTCAAGAGATCCACCATCTCAAGTCCCAAAGGAGCCAGGTACATTTGTCATTGATACTGAAATGAGGTTTTATAAAGAGGTCCACTGTTCAACCTATGAACATGGCTATTTCAGGCTCGGGATAAGTAACAGAAGCCAAAAGAAGAGAAGGCGAGAAGAAGAATAGAGGTCAATAGAAGTGAGCCAGACAGGCTCTTACTTCAAGAGAAAAATCTGAACCTTCTGTAGACCACTCTGTGCTCTTCTTTTAAGCCAATAAATCCCTAATGTCACAGTCTACAGGAAGACTCTAAACGCTGAAGAAGAACTTAAAGGTCTTTCGAAGGAAATGAATGACTTTCCAAGTAGAAGGGTTTACTCTGAAGGAAGAAAAGATGGTAGCCCTCAAGTTCCCAACTTAAAACCTAGTGTTGAAAACAGATGTTGGGCACTAAGAGAGCTGCTGGAGTGTCTTGAGTCTCTTCCTTTCATTAACTAGATATTTATTGAGTGGCCTGTGAAAAGGTGCCAGCTGACCACGGTAGTGTGAACAGTAGAGTCGCCTCCATGACGCTTTCATTCATCCTGGGTTCCGCTGATTTACCTGAACGGTGTTTGCATTCTGTGAAATGCCTCTCCTCCTTGCAGGGATCATACTTGGTTGTCTACACATACTCTCTCTTTCACAGAAGGTCATGGCCATGGTAGTCCAGTCAGCAGGCATGCTTCTGGCACATGCTGTCTGCTGACCTTGGGAGTCTGATCACGTCCACATTGCTCCGGACTGACTCACTGGTGAAGAATTACATGCCATTCATGTCCATGACTACATGTGTGGCTTATCCATTTAGCAGTTTATTTAAGTTATGTGTTCAGAAACAAGGTTGTTTGACACCCACTTTAATAATTAGTAATGGATCTTGTAAACAGGGCTTAGAGCAAAAACGGACCTTATGTGTTACTTGTATATGTGGTTGGAGAATTTTATCTGGCTGAAAATAAATGCGTTTTGTAGCAAAAGAAAAATTTTCCATTAAGAAAGATTTATGTTCCTCGCCCCACCCCCCAAACTCAGAGAAGAGATTTCTAGTTAAAATGAAAGCTTTGCACAGAAAGGGGAAAACTCTTGATTGTAGGCCAACTCCTGAGAGGACTTTGACATGAGTCTAACGTTTCTGAGGTGAGTAACACTGTCACCGATCCGGGTGTCTGCTCTGCATTCAGGCAGTGCCTGCTGAGTACTGCTGCACGGGTCTAAACATAGTGTTTATTTCTCATCCACATAGAATGTTTGCTCATAACCTCCCTTATCTTCTAACCTTGCCTGCCAACGTCCCCAGAGCCAGGGAAGAGAGAGCTGGTGGAGTGCGTGCTTGTTTAACCACCTCCCCTTGGAGGGACACACAACCTCTTCTCACGAGAATGCGCTAGCCATGTAAATGATAGGGGAATCCTGGAGCAGCCATTACTGACCATCTGTCAAGGGTTCCTTTTTGGCATTCTGAGGTGAAATTTACTTTTGAGTGAATTGAGCAGCTAGGAGTCTGCCTGCACCTTTGCTTAGCAGTTCAGAGGCAGCTGGCCGATAAAACTTCACTGGCTCTGCAGGACATGTCTCTGTGGTAGGCTGGTCATTCGGCTATTTCCAGGACTGACAGATAGTCCATCTTATAACTGAGAAGATCTGGAGGCTTGGTCAGGAGTGAAACTAGGTATACATTCTAAATCTTGATGTTCTAATCCCACAGGCCTCTGGGAAAAAGGGTTGTTCTGACCTTGGGACTTTGGCTTCATGGCTCAGTTGCAGCTCCAGGTCTTCTGGTCCTTAATGAGACTAATGAGGTTCTTGGGTGGTTTATTACATGAAAAAAAAAATCAAGCATGCCTTCTGTTTCTTTACAAAATTAATTATCATGCCATGCATGGGACACAAAATATTCTCCTTAGAGAGTCTATGTGACAATAACAATTAGTTCTCAAGTCTATTGTTGAGGTCTTCCAGTTTGGGCCAATTCTATGATTTAAGATCATTCTAGAACTGTCAGATTAACCAACTAAGGTACAAAGAGACTAATGATTTTGCTATGACGGGGTTTCTGGTACTTCTTCCTCTTCCTTCTTTCCTTTGTAGAAACTGAAAATATAGAGGATATTTTCCTAAAACTCAAGTTCCTTAACGTCCTGGTAGATTTCTGCCTTCCATCTTCAGTTCTGCAAAACCTCACATTCCCATCTTAAGCTGCCCTGCCCGACTTCCTGAAGCATGCTGGCCCATGCTGGTGGCCAGGCAGTCAGTCAGCAGATGCCCAGTCAGCAGGGGCTGCCCAGTTTCCTGAGCCCAGTGGTCAGCAGAGGAGCCAACTCCCTTAGAACCATCTTATATCTTGAATAAGGAATCCTTAGTCTTTATCATCCCTGTCCTTCTACAACTGGTCCTCATTCCCACACCCATTTGACCTCTCTCACAACCTATCCCATGCTAACTGAACCTTGAGTGTCTGAAAGAATTAATGTTAAAGCATTGGCTTTGAGCTGATGATCAGCCTTGACCGCAAAGGATGTCTTCACTTAATAGTAATGGTTAACATTCATTGTGTTTGTTACATATAAAGCTCTGTTGGAAATACTTTTAAGTGCATTTACTTATTCATTATCCCCATGAGATAAGTACACTCATCTTCATTGTGCACTTGGGGAAACTGAGGTACAGAGACACTAAGTAACTTGTCCAGAGTCACACAACTAAAGCATTAGAACCAGGGTGGAGGCCAGGCAGTTTAGTTTCAGAGTCTTCCTTTCATCCCAAATTAGTGAGATTTTCCAGTTAAGACCAGTTCTGTTTTCCTACTTTGGAAGGAAATGTGGAGAGCAGTTAAGAGTAATCTGGGTTTAGCAGTGAGCAGGAGATAAGCTTTGAGTTGGGCAAGACAGTGTTAGTCCCAAAACTGACCCTTGGATCAGCAGGGAGGTGATTTGCATACCAAAGGCCCAGAATTGTTAAACTCTTTTCAGAGAACCAGGCTAGGCCAGGGTGATGCAACCAGGACTTCGGATCTCCTATCTCACCAGAAAGAGCAAATAGTCTGGGTCATGCTGGGTCCCCTAAACCTCATCTGAACCCCAAGAGTATCCTATGTGCCTTGCTGTCTGCCAGTCTTTTCCTAACCTCTCTTCCAGACTTCTTCATGCCTGGATAACTTCTGGCCACTCACCCTCCAGCTGTAGGGTAGGGGTAGCAGCAGCCTCAGGAAGGAGGTCTCAGCCCAGAGTTAGCCTTCAAGACTGCACAGTTACAACTAGGAAGTCCATGAGACTTGGTGGCAAAGAAAAGAGCCAAAATAAAAACACTGTCATGTCTTGGTCTTCATTGGTTACACAATGCCTTGACAATATTCCCATCACAGTTGTGGTCTTTACCATGCCACAGGCCAACACCATAGAGCTTTCTGTTTTCTTGTCTGCCAGGCTCGATCATCCTGGTGGCTTCATCTGGCAATGTTGACATAAAACAACCAGACAGTGCACTGTGATTGCCCTGGTTTACAGGCACACTGGGCTGTGTAATTTCTCATTTTACACCATCTGAAGATAAGACTCCTATCTGACTTCAAACATTTGCAGAGGAAATGAGCCCAGTGGTCATAGGTTCCTCTGGAAAGGAGCCGCTTGGTCACAGGTTCCTCTGGCCTGAGCTGCAGGTTGCTGGAACACAGCTCTAAACAGAGCTCTGTTGTCCCCCTTTCTTCCTGTGTTCCTGAAGCTGAGGGTAACCCCCAACCCTGGGTTTTATCCTGTCCCCACCCCCACTCCTTTGTTGCTTGTTCTTTCCTCCGCCCCTGCCCCCACTTCTCACTATTCTCCCCATGTTTAAAAAGTTAGTTCTGTTCTCTATCCTTCCACCACTTGATTTTTAGAGACAGGTTTAATACATAGCCAGTTTCCAAACCCAGATGACGCTTCATTTGTAAATTTATGTTGTAGGCTCCTTTAGAACCCAGAAATGACAGCCACCTGTCCCGTGTGTTTCTACCTCTTTGTCAGCTTTTGTCCAAGTGTAGACTGCCTAGGAGAGCCACACTTCTGTGCCCTGGGAGTCAGGAGGCCACCAAGAGTACAGACTGAAGGGGTACAGGCCTGTATGCTGAAGCCATGCTCACCCTTGTCTTGGGCAAAGCAAGTTGTTTCCTAATATTTGTTTCCTTATCTGTGAGGAGGAAATGAGTTGAGCAGCTGCTGGCCTTGTCTTGATACAGCCGGGCCTGGCTATGGCGAGATACACCAAGCATTTAGTTAGCTCAAAGCCAGAACATGGAAAGAGCTCAAGCAATGTTAGCTATTGGCATGATCGCTGTTCTATGGAGGACTGAGGTTTGCTTGTGATGATGTGTTCTTCACACCCATCTCGTCTGGTACAGATACTGGTCCAGCTCCATGTTACAGGGATTTAACTCTTCTAAATGATGGGCTTCAGAGCCTCAGGAGACCTTATTAAACCATCTGGAATGTTTTGAATCAGGCCAGATTGACAGGATCAGCCTTAAATTTTAAACTATGGCTAACCCTAACATAGGCCAAGCAGTACTCATAGTTTTCCCAAGTGGCTTTTCTCTTCAGTGCTTTGGGAGTTATCGTCCTTTAACATGAAGGTTCATTGAATTCACTTCTGACCAACTATTACCAGCACCACACTCATCCTCAGTAGCTGCTGGACACCCTGTAGATAACCACGTTCAACATGCTGCAGACTAGTGCAGAGAAGAAAGGATGTGTCAAGGATGCTGCCAAGGGTAAGACAAGGACCTTCTTTGGAGACATTTCAACTGAGAAACTAGGGAGGGTCTAGTAGTTAATTGACATGACATGGAAAAATAACCTAGAGGACTTTGTACGTCCTTCCAGCCTTGTGTCTGAAATGTCTCAAAGTAAGAGCAGAGAGCCTCCTTCACTAGCAATTGCTCCTTGTCCAACTCTGGACAACTTTTTCCCCCTAGCTTGCTTGTGCACTCCCTCTGCACATTCCCTTTAGATCCACACAGGTCACTCGTCCTCACAGTCACACACCCTCCAGTACCTCTCACCTGGTTGCTTTTCCTGTTCCCCATGCTTATTCACACATGGAAAGGAAAAGCCTTTTCAAAGTTAAGATCACAAACAAGTCTCCTTGTAGCCAGTGCTAATGGAACATTTCTTCTCAAAGGGTATATGGGCTTACAGATATAGAGGGCTGAATGGATACCTGCTGATGAAAGGAACTATATACCCCAGGGAGGTACAGAGACTGCAGAAAGCATGCAGGTGAATGTGGGCAAGCTTCCTGAACAAGGTAGTAGTATATGAGCCCTTGGCTGCTAGTACTGAGAAGCGCAGCAGAAAGAATGTCTTGAGAGCTTGGTCTCGTCTCATCTCTTGGAGGATTACTAACCTGGGGATAGGTGGTAGGTTTCTTATAGTTGAGCATTACAAAGTCTGACTTCATTTCCTTGTAGATTCAAAAATCAATGGCACCCAAAGTATTGAGATTAATAGATTAATATCAATCCAGAGTAGTGAGTCCACAAACTTGGGGACACTATGCTCCCCTCATATTAACACACAAATTTTAAATCTTCCTTTAATTTCACTTGGCTTTCAAGAATTCAATAAAATAACACAAAAATGGAATCATGTTAAAAAGCAGTACTTTGTGTTAAATCTACACACACCCTTGCAGGAGATTGTGATATAAGAGAAGGTGAGCTTGGACCTTCATTCATTAAACTAGTGTTTACTGAGAACCTACCATAGTCCAGTCATAGTCTGTTGCTAAAAAAACAAACAAACAAAAACTAATCAAGTGTGGTGGTGCCCACCTTTAGTCCCAGCACTCAGGAGACAGAAGTAGGAGGTTCACCATGAGTTTGAGGCCAGCCTGAGACTACATAGTGAATTCCTGGTCAACCTGGGCTAGAGTGAGACCCTATGTTGAGAAAAACAAAATAACAAACAAAGCAAACAAACACCCTGGGATCTCAATATTCATTTAACTGAGGTGGTCATGAATGTTCCCCAAATCAAATCCTTTACCCACATCAGCTCAATACTCAGGCTGCCTTGCATTGATTATTGTTTCCATCTTTCCCTCACATAATTAGCTTTTTCAGATCCAAAGGCAGGTGATATTCTATGCTGGAAAACTTTTCAGAAACAAACTGCATGTAGATCTGAAAAGCTATGTCAGGGTAAGGTGGAGGCAATGGGACTCGACAGCATGCATAAAAAGATAGGTTGGGGCTGGAGAGATGGCTCATCAATTAAGTGTGTTTCCTGTGCAAGCATGAGGGCCTGAGGGTGCCTGAGACCCCTAAGTTCAACTCTCTAGAACCCACATAAACAGCTGGATGTGAACACACATGTCTATAACCCTAGTCTGTGGGGAGTGGAGACGGAGAATCGCAGGGGTTCACAAACAGCATCAGTAAGACTCCATCACAAAGAAAGGCAGGGGTGAGTGGTAGAGGGCACACCTGAACATTCTCATGGTGGTAGTATTGGGAGGTGAGGAAATCTTTAGGAAGTGAGGCCTACTCAGAGGAAGTTAGATCATTAGTGGTGTGCCCTTTAAGGGGATGCTTGGACCCTAACTCCTGTCTGTCTGCTTCTGTCTCAGCTACTATGAGGTAAATAGTCTTCCTCTGTCTAGAGCTCCTGCACATAGCAGCAGAGCCAAGTGACTATGGTCTGGAACCTCTGAAACCATGAGCCAAAATCAACCTTTCCTCCTTAGAACTAGATTTATCTCGGGTCTGTTATGGTACTGGAAAGCTAATACATTGATCTATCCTGGCTCACTGCCTGTTATGTGAAAAGGAACTAGTCTAATAATTTGACCCCCAAGGATGGAACTGGGCACATCAACATGAAATAGTACTTATGGAATTGTTTTTGTATTTAAAAAAAAAAACATGCACTTTCAAAGAGATCCCCAAATATGTTGCAGATATCCTTTGAAGGGAAGGAGTTTACCATCACTCGGTATATTCGGTCTAGAACCTAGATAAGAATGATGGGCAGGAGGTCTCCTCCAACTCTGAGAGGCACGCTGCGGTCTGGAATGGACTTTGCAAGCACACCACAATTGCACTGTCTACCTGGGAGGGCCTGGAGTTGGCTTGCCTTCATGTTTCCACTGGCCACATGCCCAGCCCCCTGCTGCTTTCACTGTATCGCACAGTCTTACATCTGGGCTCAGCTTGCCAAGGAAGCTCAGCAAGTGTGTACAAAATGCACAGCAGATCAGATGGCAAGGAGGTCAAATACACGGCAGAGGTTCTTTTGGCCCACCATCATGGGTATTGATAAAACATGCTCGGAGTTTTTGCTTACAGAATTAGCATCCTGGAGGCATTTACAAAACCTCAAGGTTCATACCTATTCTTTGTTCTTCATCTTCATCTGCCTTCTAGGAAAAAGATCTAAGCACCTTTCAGTACTCCACAGGGGACATATATGCCTGATAAAGAGAGAGTTCTAGGCATAAGCAGGGCACAGTAGCACATGCCTTTAATCCCAGGCCAGCCTGGGGTACAGAGTGAGTTCTCGGTCAGCCTGGGCTAGAGTTAGACCCTGCCTCAAAAAAGCAAGGCAAAAAAATTAATTAATTAAAAAATCAAGTTCTTCTCTGGGGTTGGGGGGATCTTGCTTTAGCATAAAAGCCTCGGTGGAAACATTTACCCCATTTGTCCTGCTGGTTCACACTGGTTCATAAGCACCAGTTCTCTGTCTTCTCCCAAGTTTGTGTTTAGTGAGGCCAAAATGGTAGCCTAAAATTGGTTGCGGTGGGAATATTTACACTATGGAAATGGTCAAAACCAAAATCTTTCTTATTATTTTTAGCAAGCTTACCAGAACACCACTGGGGATAGGGAAATACTGAGAAAATCATGGGGTTTTGCTCTGGTGACTAAAGTGAACAACTTTTAGACAGAACTGGATTTAGCCTAGCTAAATCCAGGGAGAGGCTGTATTTTGAAACCTCTCTGAGCCTTGGTTTTCTTACTTATAAAGTTAAAGTACCAAACATCTCAGAGGATACTTCGAGGCCCAAATGAGGCAATGTCCCCAGATTACTTACTAACCTAAGCTCCTTCCCTTGGTGCACATGCTAAGAACTGCCAGAGACAGAGAACAGCCCTGAGTCACAAATTTTTGTCTTAAAGTTAGAAAACTTTTTCTAAAAACTTCCCTGTGTCCCATTCCTCATATCTCATGGGCCAATTTAAAACCCCATGTCCATATCTAACACCAATTCCTAGAGAAGGGGAAAGGAGCCAAGCCCCAGATCCCAAGGGGCCCCAGAGCTCCTCTGGGATTGGTGGGATAATGGAAGCACGTCAGGTGGTTCCAATGTGTAGTCAGAGCACAGACATGGTGTCCTCAAGTCTAGGGCTCAGGCCCTTGCCCCCTGGGCTGGAGAGGGCTTCTTTTCCCCCAGAGGTCAAGGGTGAGGACCAGAGTCAAGGATGGAAGAATGTGGGAGAGGATGAGGAGGAAGGAAGGTTTATCAGGTGTCCAGCAGTGTTTCAGTCTACATTCCCAGCCACTAGACAGTCTTGAAGCAAAGTGCTCATGGGGGAACCAGAGGCAATAGAAACAGGTTGTTCTTAGAGGACATAACTGTTTGGATTAAGCTTTGAGACAATGGACCTTTGTAAAGGGTGGAAGGAGAGAGTTAAGAAAGCTTCAGCCACCTACCCCTGGCCAACAGTGCTTACTCTGAGGGCTGCTCTGTTCATCCTCATCATCAAAGCACTGGGCCCAGCCCTGTGAGAACCACTGTGAGCTAACTCTAGGCAGACCCTGCATAGTGTCATGGGCTCAGCAAACTTCTCTGCTGGGTCTTTACCTTCAAGTATTAGAGTATTAGAGCCTCAGCTAGGACTCAGAGGACATCTTGAGGCTCAGAGCTGTGGCTTCAATGTCAGGGACTGCCAATAGCTGGTGCCAAGTGAGTACTATGTATCCTGAAGGATATGAACCTGGGAGTCAGCAGACATAGATATGAAACCTTCACCTTAAGATGTTTATTAAATTCTTCAATATGGTAGTTTGAATGCAATGGCCCCTATACACTCATGTGTTGGAACACTTAATCTCCAGCTGCTGGTGGTATTTGGGAAGGTTGTAGAACCTTTAGGAGGTGGAGATTTGCTGGATGTGCCACAAGAGCCTTGGGCTGTTACAGTCCGGCCCTGCTTGCTGTTTCTCTCTCCTTCTTCTCTGCGGATATGATGACATGATGAGGGCTTCCTGCTCCTGCCATGTTTTCCCCACCATGATGGACTCGACCTTCCAGAGCTATAAGATACACTAAACTCTTTTCCTTCCATAGCTGCTTCTAATCAGATATCTTTTTAAATATATTATTTCTTTGAGAGAGAGAGAGAGAGAGAGAGAGAGAATGAGAAAGAGGCAGAAAGAGAGAATGGATGTGACAGGGCCTCCAGCCACTTCAAACCAACTCCAGTCACATGTACCAGCTTGTGCATCAGGTTTCATGTGGGTACTGGGGAATCAAACCTGGGTCCTTAGGCTTTGTAGGCAATCACCCTGACCACTGAGCAATCTCTCCAGCCCCTAATTAGATACCTTGTACCAGCAGGAGGAAACTAACTTCCTGCTTTACCTCCCAATCCTTGCTTTCATCTATTACAAAGCAATAGAGTTTTAATGTCCTTTACCCAAAATGCTTAGGACCAGCAATACTTCAGGTTTTGGATTTGTGTGGTTGAGATGGTCCAACAATAGTAATGATACCACCGCCTAAGACTACGATGATAGTAAAAAGAGCAACTTATAACCCCCCTCAGTACAAATCACAGTTCTATTTAGCATAACTAGAATTCACTTTACAAGTCAGGTCTTCCAGCTCAGCATCTGTCTTCAGATGCCATAAGTCATCAGTCAATAAGGAGATAAAAGACACTTTCCAGTTTACTTACAGAAGAACAGAGTTCAGTTACCACTTCTAACAGAACAGAAGGCCACTATTTTCTGGCTCCACCTGCTTTATTCCCAGATACCTCCACCCTCACAAGCTGAGAACAAATAAAGAAAGTAGGAACAGGGCTGAAGAGACTGTTCAGTGGTTAAGGCGCTTGCCTGCAAAGTCCAATGACCTGGGTTTGGTTCCCTAGTACCCACATAAAGCCAGATGCACAAAGAGGCTCGTTCCTCTGGAGTTCATTTGCAGTGGTTCAAGGCCCTGGAAGTCTCTCTCTCTCTCTCTCTCTCTCTCTCTCTCTCTCTCTCTCTCTCTCTCTCTCTCTCTCTCTCTCTCTCTCTCTCTCTCTCTCTCTCTCTCTCTCTCTCTCTCTCTCTCTAGCCAGGCATGGTGGCACACACCTTTAATTCTAGCACTTTGGGAGGCAGAGATAGGAAAATCACTGTGAGTTCAAGGCCAGTCTGAGACTACAAAGTAAATTCCAGGTCAGCTACAGCAAGACCCTACCTCAAAAAACAAAAATAGAAACAAAAACATAAAACAAAACAAAACAAAAAAAAAGCAAAGAAAGAAAGTAAGTAGAATCAGAGGGTAGCTCATGGCTCATGTAGCAT
This sequence comes from Zapus hudsonius, assembly GCA_004024765.1. Classification (NCBI taxonomy): domain Eukaryota; kingdom Metazoa; phylum Chordata; class Mammalia; order Rodentia; family Dipodidae; genus Zapus; species Zapus hudsonius. The sequence goes on along the minus strand of PVHP010016031.1, from coordinate 12,363 downwards.
GCACAAAGCCTGGGTTCACCCTCCAGTAATGCATAAACCAGGCTTAGTGTGCATATCTGTAATTCCTGGTTGAGGTAGGATAATTAGAGGTCCAAGGTCATCCTTGGCTACAGAATGGATTGAAAGCCAGCCTGGGCTATATGTGACTTGGTCTTAAAATATGTAGACCAATTGTTTTGTTTTGTTTTGTTTTGGTACATGGGGGAGGGGACCATACGGTATCTTGGATCAGAACATAAGAGTCTAGAATTTGTCCTTTTCTGCACATACCCCAGTGCCGCCCTGGGGGATCTTCCTTCTGAATGAAAAGGTAGCAGAGACTCCTATAGAGAGAGACAGATACAGGGCTGGACAGAGGCATTTCCAAACCAGTGCCAGTTTTCTGGAAAAAGCCAAGACTGGTTCAGTGTAAGCCATGACAGCTGGAAAGTGAGGCAGGAGCAGAGAAAGGGTTTTTGTGAAATGCAAGGTCACAGTGAGCTGAGACCCCATTCCTCTCCCTGCCAGGGGAACCTGCCCAGGTCTGCTCTTCCCAACTGACTTAGAGCCGCACACCACGTCCACATGGTCCTGACTGAGGAAGTACACAGACTATGGGTAACTGCACCCCAGGTCCCAAAGGAGAGATTAAGGCATGTTGGAAACATTGTGCTTAACTGCTCAGGAATGCATGGTTTGGGTAACTTTCTGGTTAGACTTAGAGGAAGGTCCGGTGGGGACCAGCAGGAATGTTGTAACAGCTCTGGATCACCTTGGAAAAATACCGTTCACTGCCAGCCTGGCACTGCCACTTCAGGAAGCAGCTGGTGGTGAATCAGCAGCCTGCTGATTCTTGTGGCTTAGGTCCAGAGCCTCACCCATCTCCTCTCCAGGGAGAGCTACCCATGTGCGCCAGCCACGTACAAGCTCTGCTGGAGGGCCTGAGGAGGAATGAGGCTCCTTGCAGAGTCTCCACTCACCCCACAAGAGGGGGGGTCCTCTGGGCCCCAGGCTCTACCAGGGACCTTTGGAAATATTATTAGACTTCTGACAGAAAACCATGAACTTGAAAATAATAAAACCAGGGCTATCTCTACAGATTCGATGGCGTCGCTGGCTGGCATTTGAGTCACTATGGTGTCAGCCTCTACCTGCAGAGACAGCAGGGTTTGGGAAGCTCACAGAAGGCTGGTGGTCCATCCTGTGACCAGGCAGCTGTTTGGCTTAGGGACCATCTGTCCTGAAGGCGAAGGGGCTGCTGCTGAGGTGGGTCACTGATCACTGGGCACTGCCTCGGGGAAAGGATGTGGGGCCACAGCTCCTTCGTCCTCTCCCTGCTCTGGGCTCTCAGGTGCCATACTCTTAGGTGGAACATTCCTGCTTGCTGCCTTTTCATTGGCCAATCCCTAGGCTTCTCCTGAGATTGTTGCTGCCCCTGTGACAGCTTTGGGACACAAGACATAGCTCGTGTGTCTCAATTTTTCCCACAGCCAAAAGAAGCTGGTTCAACTATGGATAGACCTGGAGAAGTGACTCACTCTGATTAGCTATGGTTGCCATCTTCACATGAGGGAATAGGGTACGTGTCTTTCTTCTCCCTTCCGCCCCTATCTGGCTTAACTCTGTGTTGTTGCATTTAACATACATTCAGCCCTGAAAACCATGAAAGTAATCCATGTTCAACAATTTCAGGAGAACTGGGGCCTTGAAAACTGAGCTGAGTCCACGCACGTGAGCTGTGGACTTAGTATTCCATGTGTCCCCACATGTGTCCACTGGGCATCAGTGCCATTGGTCTTCCAGGGCCTATGTTCCATCGTCCTTCTGCTAAACCTCTAGCTTTCAGGTAAGTGGGGTGGACTTTGTCCAGGTGGAAATCACTGTTCACTCACATGTCCAGGCTCTAGAATCTCTTAGGTTCTGCCAATTCAGCATCTCTGGAAAACAATGGAATATTAAGAATCAGCACAAGAATATGAATTATTCTTGATACTCTTCAGAATAAACACAGTCTTAAGCATTTACATTGTGGCCACATGTAAGACACCAGTGCTATGACATCAGGGGCATGTATTCACCCCCTTTCCAAAGACGATTGTGTATTAACTGCTGCAGACCAGAGCTCTTTTCCTAGAAGTTCTCCCTAATGGGATAAGAGTTGACTATCTCCCTACACGTCCTTTTGACTCTGAGTCATTCCCGGTCCCAAGCCTTACCATCTTACATTTTTTATGTCTCCCTTCTATCCTTTCTTCAGGTTTGCAAGCATATGGGTACTTTGTTAATTTGTGTTAGCAAAGTTGGCTGAAGTATTAGAAGTACAGCCCTTGGAGAAGCACCCAGAGCCCAGGTTCTTGTGTTTATCTTCTCTGACACACGGTTGTGTTTTATCGTCTCAATTGGACTGTCTAAGGCGCCATAGTACCTGGCCCTCTATCTATTGAGTTAGCTCTCAAGAGATACATATTTAACAATCAGATTTCAGGGAACTATCTTTACCAAGACACAGAAAGTTAAATGGAATTAGAAATTGAACCCTCAAACTCCAGAAACACCTGCCTCTGTGTATGAGACTGCAGGCTCAATCCAACAGAGCGGCTACTTCCTGAGGTCCCTCAGAAGGTGGCCAGATGCCTGGTTTCTGTGGAGGAGGCATCTCGTTCAAGTTCAGCATGTCTCCAAGCATCAGTGATTTGGACTGCTCAGCAACAGTACCTGAAGCAAAGTTTTAAGAATCCAGTTTCCCGGAGCTTAGCTCAAGCCTTCAGATTGAGTCAGCCTGCACTGGAGGCAGATCAGCTTGTTTATAAAATCTTTACAGACCACTGGACAAATACTGGGGTCAGGAAACCCATGAGCCTCTCTGCTGTATCCTCCAATGACTAGCCCCCCACCTGGCATCTAGGCCACCTCTTAACTAGTTATTGAGTCAATGAGGGAATGAAAGTGGAAAGTGGAGCCGTGGGTGGGAGTGCCTTCAGGCTAGCAAGGACCTCGGGCAGGGTCAGGCTTGGGATCCGGTGTGTGCAGGGGTGAGGGGAAGAGAACCAGGGATTCTGAATCCCTTGCTGGAGGACAGTTTTGTGCCCTGGAGAACACAGTTACCTGGGGGAGTGGCTACCCCTCCGCTGGGACCTACAGGAGATCTACTGAAAAAAGCTAGCCTGATCTGTCACTTCCAAGTCCCTGGGAATGCTAGTCTACACTCCCTGGGCCCACAAGCTCCATTTTGCTTCCTCCCCAGTTCGTGACAGGTTATTTCCCTCCCCACCCCCAACACCTCCCCAACACCCCCTCCCCTGCACCCCCCCACACACACTGGCCTCTCTACCTAATTTCATGTCAAGGGCACTTCTCTGGAAACTTTTGTTCCCTCAGACCGAAGGGGACCTCCATGTCCTGTGTGACACCATCAGATTACAGCCTGAAAATTTGGGCTGCGGTCCCCACAAGTGAGTCAGCGTCCCAACACAGCAGCACTTGGGTTTGCTGTATTCAGTAAATCTGATTTAGACCTGGGGAAGAATTGGAAGGGGCCGTGGGTAAACAGAGCAAAGATTCCAGGAGATTCCAAGAAAGAGCAAGGTGTGTGTGTGTGGGGGGGGTGAAACCGAATATTGTGCCCAATTCGTGGCTGGGGTCTGAGGTCGCTCCCACCGGCACCTTCGCTCAGGGCAGGCTGCAGGCTGGCCCGAAAGCTGCACATTGCTCTCCGGGGAGGACTGCAGGTGGGCGCCGCACGTGGGCAGAGCGCCCGGGGTCAAGTGCACGGCCAGGGCTGGAGGGAGGCTGGTGCTGCGGGCAGCTGATTCCGCTGCTGGACAAGCGGATGCCTTGATCTGGTCTGACAAGCCGAGGCTATCGTGAGAAGCAGCCTGGATTTTTGACATTCAGAGCAAGCTAGAAATAACCAGCTGAGCTCCCGGCGCCAGGGCTGCAAATGTCTCGCTCCTCCCAGGCATGTGCCGGATGGAAGGGGCTTCAGCCTTGCAGACGTGCCTTCAGGGTGTCGGACACCTGGGTTGGAGCACAGACTCCTCTTCTAAGGCCCAGGTCGAGGGCTCTGTCACTTGAAGACACCTTCACTTCCCCTCTGTAGAATGGGACTGATGGTAGCTGATCCCCTTCTTTCTGCCTCTGGTAGAACGATATTCCTAAACTGGCTATACTCATTTTATTTTTTTAATTTTTTTTTTTGCAAGAAGAGAGAGAGAGAGGGAGAAACAGAGAGTACACCAGGGCCTTCAGCAGCTGCAAATGGACTCCAAATGCATGCTCCACTTTGTGAATCTGGCTTTATGTGGGTACTGGGGAATCAAACCGGTCATCAGGCTCTGCAGGCAAGACCCTTAACTGCTGAGCCATCTTTTCAGCCCCATTTGCTTTTTTTGTTTTTGTTGTTTTTTGAGGTAGGGCTTGCTCTAGCCCAGGCTGACCTGGACTTCTCTATGTGGTCTCAGGCTGTCCTCCTACCTCTGCCTCCCAAGTGCTGGGATTAAAGCCTGGGCCACCATGCCTGGGTATACTCCTCATTTTATGACCTGCACTTACTTGGTTTTTATTGCTTTAGGAGCCTAAAACCTAAAGATCTACTTTGAGACTTAAAGATGATCCTAGAAAATGGTTCTGGTTAAGTTTTTATCAATCATGGGCCAATGAGAATCTGCTGAGATCTATGGACTCGCTCCCCTGCGGACTTTGCTTACAAGTACAGGGAGTGACAGGCTCGAATCACAGACCCCTGGTTTAACATCTGTGCTCTGTCCAGCTCCTGCACATGTCTCCAAGGTGCCCCACCTTCTATGCCTCACACTGTGAGTGCCACCATTCCGCTCCTTGCTTTAACCATCAGTCCACCTGGGCATTCTCAAAAAGGAAACGGGGGCTGGAGAGGTAGCTCAGTGGGTAAGTCGCTTGCCTGCAAAACCTAACGACCTGAGTTCAATCCCCCAGTACCACCCACTCCGTACTCCACATCAGCCTGGGCCGCCAGGCTGAGGCAAATAGCTGAGGTGGCTGGCTGGCCCGCAGTGCCTTGCTGAAAACGGGCCTCTGGCACAATGGGAAACTATGGGAAGGGCCTTTTAAATGTACTTGCAAAAAACAGAAGTAACAATGGATGATTCAAGAGGGAATAATTAGTTCTCACTCCTACTGCTGTTTTGATTAAATGACATAGGCAGCTGGGGCTAGGAAGGCAGTAAATAGTAAGCATTACCTCTGGAGCTATTCAGAATATGTATGGGAGCAGAGGCATCAGCATGACCAGGAGCTGGAGAGATACGGAGGCTCTACCTTAGCGGATTGCAAGTCTGAGGCCAACCTGGGCTATGCAGCAAGACCATGAATCAAAAAATAAATAGCAAAAAATAAGAAAGTGCTGGAGAGATGGTTCAGTAGTTAAGACTCTGGCCTGCAAAGCTTAACGACCTGGGTTCAGTTCCCCAGACCCATACAAAGTGGCACATGCATCAGGAATTCGTTTTCAGTGGCTAGAGGCTCTGACCTGCCCATTCTCTCTCTCTCTCTATCTCTCTCTCTCTTTCTCTCTCGCTCACTCACTAGCTCTCCTTACAAATAAATAAAAATAAATAAATCTGTGTTTTTAACGTGCTATCTAAAAGATCTGATGAGTTACAATTTGAGTCAAAAGTCCGTTATTAATGGTCAATACTACAATCTGTGATGTCCCTTTTCTGTTTTCTGGGAAAAGCACACTAAATTTATTTAAACTGTTTGTGAGATGGTGGCCAGGCTGTGCTCACAAGGACCCACTCTCCACATATAATTCCTTCATTTCATCAGAGGCCCCACTCAGCTGTTCAGAGTCATCCTCCTTGGGCTACTTTTTATTTTTCTTATTACATCATCTTCAGGAAAGGCAGAAACGTCTACTCCCTGAGCAGAAAACAGTTTAGCTTTAACAGTAGCTCTGACCTCCATGCTGCTGAAATTGGTCCCAAAATCCAAACAGGAGGTGGACAAGTCTTTGAGTTACTTGTCTGCACAGCCTGGCACTATATCTACAGGTGAGGAGCGCTCAGACTAGTGACTTCCAGGATGGATGAAAGGAGAGAGGTGAGAGAGATGTGCAGACAACTGCTCAAGGGAAGACAGGCTGGGGCGACACCTGCTGCAACAGGGACCTGTTATCCCAGGATGTCCCTCCCTCTGAGTTCTCTACAAATAGATGGTTTTTGTGAGTAAGAAAACAGATGCCTGGTCTGCTTAGAGAAAATACAATGTGGGCACTTTGTTACTGTCCTGTCTTTTGAAGGGGTCAAAAGCAGACCAACTTCAAGGTGTTAACTGCTGTGTTTGCAGCCTTAGAAAGATATCCTTGATCTTTTATAGTCCTGCCTTTACTCAGTGGTAGACACTCCTGGGGAAATAGCTTGCCTTAAAAGAGATACTATTCTAGCTACAGATGCTTTACCTTCCCTCAGAGTCTCTGATTCTTGCAGTAATCGCTGCTGTGGTATATGTGCCCCGTGTCTTATATTATCGAGTCTTTACCTAGGCGAAGAGTAGCTAAGTGGACAGAGCTGCTTAAAATTCTGTAGGGTTTGTGTTTCCATGGAGATAGACTCAGATAAAAGGAAAGATAGTTGCAAGCAAAATCAAACAGTAGAAATTATGATATTTCAGCTGGGGGAATGAAGAGATTATTGGTTACAATCTGTATTAGTGAGATAATCAGAGACATTGATCCTGTGTTGTGTGCCAGCATCTAGTTTAGAGATTGAGCAGTTTATTATATACAAGGATTCAGAGTTTTCCAAAATGACTAAACAACATCCTGAATCACACCTCCTTCCAATATTCATATCATCATGGAGATTTCCTGAATGATCCCCACTCAAAGGCACCCATTCTTAGAGCAGAGGAAACTGCCTGCCCAGGCACTGCCCACCTGCTATCACGCTCGTCTTTATGCAGCCCTGGCTGGGATGGCGTATCCTTGCCCATCTGCACAGACAACCGCTGGTCTTCCATGTTCTGCTTCTGCAGAGCTCTCCCACATCCATGCCACACACACTAGGTGCTTGGCCAGGGCCAGCTGGCTTGACCTGGACAGTGATCTCTAAGTGACAGGTCCCTGGCTCACCCATATGAGACCCAGGACCTCACAGGCAGAATGAGGGTCAGGAGTACTGACTCAGGACATTCTTGGCTCTGTATGAATGCTTTGTCTTTAAAAGCAGGGGTTCCCCCCCAGCATTGAGGAGACAAAGCGCTGGTGTCAGCATACTTCTTAAGTATCTGCTTGCATTGGTTGGATGTCACTGTCAGGCCAGAGTCCCCACACACAGACCCTCTCCCTTTCCCCTGTGTAATCCCCAGAGATGGGACAAGCAGTGGAATGAATTCTTAACAAAACAAACCAGGACAGCTTGGGACTCATCTCTTCTCAGATTCCCCCAATGTCCTGAACCAAAAGTAATAAAAGAAAGTATGTTTTATTCACAGATATTAATGCTTCTCCAAACACAATCTAACTAGCTGAAATGTTGATGGCCATTGACCAATAAGGCTTGCACAGGTGTGAATGGGAGCAATGGGGTGGATTCCCAGAACACTGACTTCTTTACCTACTTTTATCTGTGAGATGGCTGAGATCTTTGTGTCTGCTATGTGCCAGGCACTGTGGTTGCTGTAGAGCTACCATGACAAGTGAAGCATGTACTTCTGCTTATCACCCAGTGGGAGAGACTGGAATTCATCCAATATGTAGCAGTAAATAGATCATTATTAACTAAAACTATAGGAAAGGAACAAGAGCCTCTATGAGAACATTCTAAGAGCCTGTATCTGAATCAGTGGAAGAACAGAGGGGGATTCAGGGACATCTTAGAGGGAGTCACCTTTGAGCTGAACATTGAGCGAGAAATCAACAAGAAAAAGTAAAGAGAGGTCAGGGAGCACTTGAGGTACAAAGAACATGGTCACCGAAGAAACAATAAAGCCCTTATGGCTACATGAAGAGGAACAAGGCAAAGAGGGAGGCAGGGCCTGCTGGCATGGGAATGTATGAACAATGCTGAGGACTTTGGCTTCAATGTCGAGACAATGGGATACCTACCACTTTAAGCAGGGAGTGAGAACATTCAATTTGTTTCCAAAAGGTTGTCTTGGTGAGACAATGATGAGCAAAGGCATCGTGACTCAAGTCTCCTCCAACTCCTGCATGGCATAGTCTAGCAACAACCTCAGTCCTGCCCAAGTATGCAAAGTTTCCCAAGGCCCACTGAAAGCCCCAAGGGATTGTGGCAAGATGCAGGAGCCCTGGTGAAGCTCACTGCTCAGGTATTCAAATCCAGGCTTCTTTCATTTCCACCAGCATTTGGCCTCATCTCCCAAGGAATAAATCTCCTTTGAATTGTAAGCCATGCAACCCCATCTATGGACAGGTTCACTTCTGTTGGATCCCAGTATCTCAATCCTAAAAAAAAAAGATTAGCCCAAGGTCGAAGGGCTTGTCAGCTGCCACAGCAAGGACAGCTTTCCAGTTCTCTGAACACAGGCAGATGCTCTTCTCTGGGACATAGTCAGGAGCTTCTGACATAGGTCATACAGACAAAGAAAGAAGGAAAGGGTTCCATGCTCTCCAATCACTTGAATTTTTCTTTATGATTCATGTTTAATCTATTTCAGAAGTTCCCAACTTGAGTAGAAAGTGATTCCTTATTTGAAAATTGTTTTTAACCAAATTTGCTCCTTCTGAGCCATGAGCATTCTTGGTGGATGGTGCTGGATTTCTTGCGAGCTGCCCACCTTGCTATTTCCTAAAGCTGGTATAAAAGGACTGTGCATCATCCCTGGGCAGCCACAAACACACAGTAATCCTCAACAGCTTGTTTCTGAAAAGTCACAGCTTGTTCACTCGCTTTGCTTTACAAATTTTGCACAGTAGGCAGGTTGTGCTGGGCCTTTCCTCAGCCTCTGCAGGGTTACTCATCCTGTTTTTTATTTTATTTTTTTTAATATTTTATTTTTATTTCTTTTTAAAAATGTTTTATTTATTCATTTTCTAGCAGAGAGAGAAAGAGAGAGAGAGAGAGAAAGAGAGAAAGCATCAGGGCCACATCTTGTGGGTCTGGCTTATGTGGGTCCTGGGGAATTGAACCCAGGGCCTTGGGCACTGGAGGCAAGTGCCTTAACCGCTGAGCCATCTCTCCAGCCTGTTGGGTTTTAAGGGAATTCCAGGAGTGCTCAGACAAGCTGCTGGAAGCACTGTGTGAGTTAGTGACTTTGAGTATGGACACTTCAGGCTTCAGAAATGCACTTGAAATAAAAAAATGAGTCCTACAACAGATTAAGCATTCTCCTTTCACCAGATGACATAGCACAGAAGGTTTTATGGTGGCATCTCTGGAGCAGCTTGACCAATGGGACCTGCATGTCCAGCTCTGTCCTTTCAGACAGAACTCCCTCACTCCCTCCCTTCAACCTACTTCCCACTCTGTGAGCTGATCTGTCTTGACAGCTGCCAAATGAGTCCTCTCATTCTGAGGCTCGCTCTGGCACTCCCAGGCGTCTCTCCTGAAGTCTGCTCTTCATTGCAAACATTGCTCAGCCTTACTTTAGGGGTGAACTAAGCCACCTTAAACTTCCTCCGAGGAAAGGATGGCTTCCACCAGCAAACAGCTTGTATTAGCTACCAAATGAAAATCTGTATTTGAACATTAATGATCTATAAACAATTATGAAGAACACACAGAACAAGCAACTATGTGCTGTCTTGTTTAAAATTTTAATCTCATTTTGTTGACAGGCAGTTCTTGTATATGTCTGTGGGGTACAATGAGGGGTACCTTGTGGAATGATCAGCTAAGGCTCACTGAGACATCACCGTCTCCCATTTCTTGGTGGCAAGAACATTTAAAATCTATCTTTCAGTGATTGTGAAGTATAAATTATTATTACTATGGTCCTCTTGCTCTGTAGTTTTATTTTTGATCCATGCACCACCATTCTGGTGTCTTCTGGGCTATTCCTTCAAATTAGCACAGTCTGTCTGGATCTGCGGACGTGTTCATTACAAAGAAGAGCCTGAATTGAATCTCGAATGTGATGGAAAATAAAATGATGCATCTTCCTTCAGTTACTGTTAGACCAACCCGTCTGTCACCAGCTGACGGGGTGGCCTTGGGTGAACCACCTGACTTCCCTGTCCTCACTGTCCTTGTTTGTAGAATAAGGACAATATCTCCATTATGCTCTCCCAGGACAGGGTCATTGTGAAACTTATTTACTGTGCAGTCCGTGGGTGAACTGGGCAAAGTTTTAAAATAGTATAAAACTGTAATCACTCTGTTATTATGTGAAATAGTGTTTTCTTATGCTTTTCCCTATTCTCCTTGGGAAAAACAAAACAAAACAAACAAAGGAACAAAAGTTATGCCAAACTAAGCATTTGTGAGGGTGAGCCTAATTTAAGGCAGGGTCACGTGGTGAGGTCCATGCATGGGTTCCTGTGAATACACATACTCTGTGTCCCTATGTTCACTTCCTTACATGGTCTCTATAGCCGGTACCTCATATTGGAATTGGCAAGCAAATCAGTGCCCATTCCTCGAGGCATATTCCATTGCATACTAACCATCAGCCCCATTAAAGCTTTCAGCTGACTGCCCATTTTTAGAAGGCCTGAAAACATTTGGGAGCATGCTCTGACTTGGACAGTGTCTCTCTAGGCTGAAAATTACTGGGGCAGAAGCCAGTCCATGGCTGTCCTTTTTCAAGAAGCAGTGACTTCCTCCTGGCAACGAGGAACTTCTTCTTTGGGAGAAAGGACTGTGGTCCTGGGCTGTCACCAGCTAGCTGGCCTGCTAGGGCACAGCTGGCTTTGCTCCCCCTCATCCTCCTATTATTATTATTTACTATTTGGACTCTGTATAAAGTTCAAGCTAATCAAATGGTCAGAGCATGTTTTTCTACACTAATCTATTGCTGAGAAATCTCACCAGAGCCCTCACTCATTGCTCTCATACTGTCATCCAATCTAAGTTTTTTTATTCTCTCTCTCTCTCTCTCTCTCTCTCTCTCTCTCTCTCTCTCTCTCTCTCTCTCTCTTGTCATTTAGGTCAAGATTTAACTGTGTAACCTAGCTAACCTTCAACCCGTCCTCCTTCTTCAACCTCCTGAGTGATAGGGTTATAGGTCGGACTTTATAAAAACCCAACAACTTTTGCTTTCAAAGCTAATAACTGTGGGGCATCAGTAGTTAGAAATGGGTAATCCATCACAACTACATTAGGAATTCTCAACTTGATCCAGTCTAGAAATGCTTTCTTTGGAAAGAAGCAGTGATAAGGATTTGGTCAAGTGAAGAGGGAAGCAGGAGTTTGCAGGTCGCTCCTGAGTCTCTGTATGTTCCAGTGAAGAGCCAAGGTTGGTACTGTGTTTTGTCTCCCAGAGTAGTTTTAATTTAGAAAGACACGTTGGTATAAAGTGAAGAGGTGACAAATTCATTAAAAACCTCAGCTGTGCTGTCTTCCAGGCGTGGTGGAACTTGCTTGTCTTCTCTGTTGCTGTGGCTTTGCCAAGGACCTCAGGAGCAAACTTGTGTGTCTGAGGGGTTGGCAGTGGTGTCCCAAAGAAGGCCCCCAAGGTGCATCTACTACCAAATGGGTAAGGTTTCCATAAACCTATCTGGCTCACCTCATCCAACCCCATAGTCAGAGAAAGAAAAAGCAGGACTATCCATCAATCAACCACACATCTACACCCACCCACCTCTGCATCCAGCCCAATCCTTCCTCCTTCCTCACCAGAAATGCTTCTCACAATGGAGAGACCTGTGCACATGTAGGGGCTGGTAGACTTTTCAGAACCCATTCTTAAAGTTCTAGAAACTTCTCTGTGTGTGTGCCCCCTCACTCCCTGGCAATGCCATGCTAACTCATGGTGTTCCCTTTCTTGTTCATCATCCTCGGGCCTTGCTACTTAACACCGAGTGTCTGGAAACAATCTCGCAGGGCCGTGTTGACACTTCATCACTTGTCTGAAGTCAAGAGGCAGATTTCTGAGGAACCTTTTAGAAGGAGATTAACATTTCTCTGTTTTGAATTACGGCACATGGAGAGAGAAGCTGAAACAACGTGTTATAAAAGACTTAGAGAAATCCCAAGACCAAAGCGCCTTAAATATGGTTTTATGACCCAGTTGGAATGTGGTACTAGCTGCTTTTTTTGGTTGGGTTATTTAAAACAATTGGATGACGTCAGCGTGTAGTCACTGGGCTATGTTTATCCCCACGGCAATCCCTGACAAATGGTGTTGGCAACAGCCAGGTGCTGCTGCGTGTGCTAAGGCAGGTAGCAGGTCCTGGGCAGCTGTGTGAGCCATTCTCTCATCCCAAGAGCAGAGAGCCCTGGGGGG
>PVHP010016030.1:0-36404 GCA_004024765.1 Zapus hudsonius | reverse complement strand
GTGACCACTGGGATAACTCAAAAGACACCCTAATGCTGAGAAGAAATGACAGTGGAGTGTTCAGCACTGGGACATCTCTATCACGCTTCCTAAGGTTCAAGGTCTATTGTGGAAGAGGTGGTGGAAAGATTGTAAGAGCCAAAGGAAGGGTAGGACTGCTTACAACACAAGTTTCCTGATCAAAAAAATGGCCTTGATATTCATGATTTCAGTGCCTGATAATACCTACACATAATGTGAGGAAAAGATGATGACACTGAAACAAAACCAGAGACTAATTGAGAGGGGAATGAAACATAGGGGAGGGGGGAATCATAATGGTTTATGGTATATAATTATGAAAGCTATCAATAAAAAGTTTTAAAACAGGAAAAATCCCAGCAAAAAAACAAAAAACCTGATCAGGGATGGGGAGGGGGGAATTGGGGAAGTCGGGATAACAACGCATGGTTTGCCCACTAAATAATGTAACTCATTATGGACAATAAATATTAAATTAAAAAAAACCTTCCATAATGAATAAATGGATTCAAAAAGGTCACAGGCTCCCCAGTACCCATACAAAGCCAGGCGCACAAAGTGGTTCATTCATCTGGACTTTGTTTGCAGAAGCTGGAGGCCTGGTGTGCCCATTCTCTCTGTCTCTCTTCTACCTCTCTCTATGATTGCAAATAAATCAATAAAATTTTCAAATAAAGGTGATAGGATACAAAATAAACATAATAATCAAATGTATTTCTATAAACTGGAAATGAACATGCAAAAATTAAATTCAAATTGCCACATAAATATAAACTATATATTATCAATTAATGCTATTTATAATTGCTCAAAACCAAAGAAAATATAGTATAAATCTAACATCACATATAAAGGACTTACATTCTGAAGAATATAATGAAAAAATTTGATAATCCAAATCAATGAAGAAAGTCTCTGACAAGAAGACTCAAAACAGAAAAGATAACAAAATAGTAAAGATAACAATCCTAGATACCTTTTTGGTATCTAGGATTGACATAATTCTTTTTTAAAATATTTATGTATTTATTTATGAAAGAGAAGAAGAAAGAGTAAGAACAGGCAAGCCAGGGCCTCTTGCCACTACAAACTCTAGATGCATGCATCACTTTGTGGATCTGTTCATGAGCACTGGGGACACTGAGGAATTGAACCCAGGCCATAAGGCTTTACAAGCAAGCACCTGTAACCTCTAAGCCATCTCTCCAGCCCAAATCAACACAATTCTATTCAAAATCCCAGGAAGATTTTTATAGATATGTTCAATTTCTTTTTACAAAATTTATATGGAAAGAAAGTGAAATTATGATTTATAAAAGAAATAATTGATAGATTGAACAAGAATCTTGTTAAAAGTATTAAAAAGACCAGGTACAAACTGAAGGAAGAACATTTGCATATCAGTGAGTAAATGACTCAATCATGGTTATATAGAGACCTCTAAATCACCAAAATAGCCAGGCATGGTGGCGCACACCTTTAATCCCAGCACTCGGGAGGCAGAGGTAGGAGGATCACTGTGAGTTCGAGGCCAGCCTGAGACTAGAGAGTGAATTCCAGGTTAGCCTGGGCTAGAGCGAGACCCTACCTTGAAAAACAAAAACAAAAACAAAACAAAACACCAAAATAGTGTCACTAAATAGAACCCCAAGCTCTGCCCTAAAGAGATCAGTGTCACTAAACAGAATCCCAAACTCTGTACTAAAGAAATTAGTGTCACTAAATAGAACCCCAAGCTCTGCCCTGAAGAGATTAATGTCACTAAATAGAACCCCAAGGTCTGCCCTGAAGAGACTACAGGAAAGATGGCTTGAGGTCAAGACTCTTCTCATCAAAGGCTCCAGCCTATAAAAACACAAATTCATTTAAAAGGAGTGACTGAACTGAGAATGTCACTAAGGTTCCTCCCTGGAAAACAACAGCTTTGAGAAGTATAGCTTCCTGGTTTAGCTTCCTAGGTGCACACTGGCCACTGGAGCTATGGTCCAAGGGGGTCCAGTTGATCTTGAGCTGCAGCAGAACTTAGTGGTATCTACTTGGTGCTTTACAGGCACTTAAATGCAAGTGTCATCGAGGTTCCTGACAGCTACTGATGCCAGGCAACTAATTTGTGGCAGCTTCATGCAGGAAGGACTGTGCTAAAAGCAAGGTGCAATGGAGGCCCTAAGATCTTGGACATGACAGAAACAAGTTGTATTTGCCAAGGAACGTTGCAGGCACCAAGTGGTATTGTCCAAAGAGAGGCCACAAGTGCTACAGGAAACAGCTGCAAGGGTGGTGCTGCCCAAGCCTGTTGGAGCCAAGATGATTCCATCTCAAGTCCTAGATGCCGGGCATGGAGCTGTGGAGTTTGGTGCTTGCCCTTCTGTTTTTGTTTGTTTGTTTTTTGTTTTTTTATCTGATCTTTCCATGATATGCCCTCATTCCTTCCTTTTGAAATGTGAGTGTTTACTCAGTGTCATTGCATAGGAACTATGTTGCTGGCCTTTTGATTTTACAGGGGGCGGGGTCACAGCCAACAGATTGTTTTGAGTCTTTGAAGAGAATGAACTTTGAAATTTTGAACAATGTTAGAATTACTAAGATTTTGGGAACTCTTACAGATGAGCTAAAAGGCATTTTGCATCATGAGGTGGGCAGGCATCTTTGAGGAGCCAAGGTGGAATGTGGTGGCTGAAAAAATGATGGAGGGGCTGGCAAGACTGCTCAGTGGTTCAAGACACTTCTGTGCAAGCCCACCAGCTCAAGTTCAATTCCCCATCATCCACATACAGCCAGACATAAAGTGGTGCATGAACCTGTGATCCCAGCGATGTTACATCAATGGGAGATGGAGTCAGGAGAATCTGGAAGCCAGTGGGCCAGCAAGACTGGCAGACATGCAGCAGCCAATCAATAAGAGAGACACTGTCTCAAAAAGAAGGGGGGAAGGGAAGATGAATGTCCCAAGGCTGTCCTCCAACCTCCAGGTGCATGCTGTGGCACACACCCTGTCTCCACATCATAACATCAATCAATCAATCAATAAATGATAGAGTCACGTGTCGTCAACTTGACAAAGGGTGGACTTGCCATGGTTAATTTTTATTGTTAACTTATTTGGGAGAGGAAGGAGAACAGAAAGATAGGTGGGGAGAGGAGTCAGGGATGAATAAGAACAAATAATGATAAATAGGAATGAAAATGTCTCAGTGAAACACATTTCCTAGAATTCTATGAAAAAGTAACAATAAAGTAGGTAAAAGCAAATAACTATCATCATTCTAAGGGCAATGAATGAATGTAACAAATAAGAAATATTTGTTCAAGAAATTATACTGGAGCTCTGAAAGAACATTGCCACTTTAGCACTGGAGTTCTCCCTCCCTCCCTCCCTGTATCCTTCCCTCCCTGTCTCCCTCCCTCCTTCCCTTCTCTGGTCAGTGTGAGGAAACTCCTCTCTGAGAAGGTATAACCTGCACTCCTCTTCACTTCTCAATCAAGGGATGTGGCTTTTCTCCCACTCTGAGGCTAAATTCCTGGAGTGCAGCGAAGAGCCTGGGGGCTTCTTGTCTTAACTCCATTCATCCAACATGGGTTCAAAACACAACAGTCCAGAAACATGGAGGCCCTTATTGCTTGCGAACAGCTCCCTTCTAGGGGAGAGACTCTGCCAGCCTAACAAAGCCGTTTGAGAAGATCGGAGGGTTCCACCACGACCGAGTGCCCAGAGTTACTCAGAGATGTTTCCCAAAAAGAGAGAGGTAGTTCACAAGAATAGACTTCTGTAGATCTCTAGAGGATGGCTAATCTTAATTGTTAAGTTGATTAATTGAAAAGTGCCTAGGAGATTAATAAGGCATACCTCTAGGAGTGTCTGTGACGGCATCTCCAGAGATGATTAGACCATGAGAACTCTGAGTGGATTAATTTCTTGCATAATATGATGGCATTATTAGGAGGTGGGTCACTGGGAGCTTGCCCTGGGGATTGGATCTTGCCCTGGCCTCTTCCTGGATTGTTTTTGCTTCCTTTCTGTCTGTCATGACTCTCACTGCTCGGCTCTCCCAATTTCCCTACCAGCAGGGACTGACACCTTTGAAATGAGGAGCTGGAATGAACATTCATCCCTTAATGGTTTCTCTCAGGCATTTGCTTCCAGTGTTGAAGAGTAACCAGAAAGTTCCTCAAAAGAGTTGACTTTTACATAGAAGAAGATGAGGAAATTCAAGTTGAAGGGTGCTCTTAGAAACAATGGGAACTTGGGAGATAAACAATTAAAAGGAAGCTTGTAACTCTATGAGATCAACAGCTAATCTTTAGATAAGATAGCTTTTCCACGAGAACAAGAGAAGAGTGATCCAAAATAACAAGAAAACCCACCCCCCAACTTTCTGGGGTCAGAACAGATGTCAAATTCACCTCCAAAATCGTACTTAATGAATTTAAATAGGTCAGTAACTCATGTTCCAGAGCAAGGCAAGAAAATCAACCGAAAACTAACGGAGTCTAATAACTCCTTGGGATACCGAATGAGCCACATAGGGTAAATGCCCAGAGAAAGAAACTGTCAAAGAGAGGCCAGCTCTACAGTCTGTGGGCACAATCAATGGCATATCTGATTGTGCCTTTTGAAAATAGATGGCAGAGGCTTCACGATATGAGAAAACAGATCTCATTAAAACATCATAATCAGGGCTGGAGAAATGGCTTAGTGGTTAAGGTGTTTGCCTCCAAAGCAGAACCAGAGTTTGATTCCCCAGTACCCACATAAAACCAGATGCTCAAAGTGGCACATGTGTCTGGAGTTCATTGCAGTGGCTGGAGTCCCTGGGGCACCCATTTTCTCTCTCTCTCTCTCTCTCTCTCTCTCTCTCTCTCTCGCTCTCTTTCTCTCTGTCTGTCTCTTTCACACTCTCTCAAACAAAGTACTTAAAACTATATATATTATAATCATAATCCTAGCACTTGAGAGGTTGAAGTAGAAGGATGGTGAGTTTAAGGCCAGCCTGAGTTACATAGTAAGTTGCAGGCTACCCTGAGCTATATAGTGAAAGTCTGTCAAAAAGAAAACAGTTTGGCAGGATGTTTGCACATCTGCACACACATATAACACACACACACACATACACACCCCACCCACCCCCACAGACATCCTGGGCAGAAGCTACTGTTCATGTCTGTTATGTTCTTTCTAGTCTTTTTTGTAAGAGACAAAAACAAAGGCCTATTTTATTTAAGTCACAATTAGATGTCAAACTTAATTGTCAGTGACCACCATGGAAAAAAATACTGGAAATTTTGTGTAGGTTAATACTGCACGATATATATATTAAGGAATTTCATGAAATTTCCAGGAATCCTTATAGGAGACAAAGTGCAATGCATTAAAAAGAAGAAACATTAAGAGGACTGGATCTCTTAATTTCTCTATAATTAATTAAGTTAGCAATATTTAATATTTAACAATATCTAAAGATCTCTTTTTTGAGGCAGGGTTTCATTCTAACCCAGACTGACCTGGAATTCACTATGTAGCCCAGGCTGGCTTTGAAGTCATGGTGATCCTCCTACCTCAGCTTTCCAAGTCCTAGGATTACAGGTGTGAGCCACCATGCCCAGCTTTTGCAAAGATCTTTCAAAATCTTCCAGGAGACTTATGAGTCATGTGGGTTGATGATAAGGAAAGAGAAAGAGAGAGAGAGAAAGAAAGAGAGAGAGAAATCCATCAAATTAAGGATTTTGTTTTGTAGGAAAACTGTCCACAAATCACCTCTGTATATTTAATTTCCCATACACAGGGAAAGCTATAAAATATCATTTTTTTGCCCATAAGCAACATCCATTATAAGCTATCCTATGATTTTTCATTTTGATTTTTTTTAAAGATTATTTTAGGGCCACAATTCTTCTTCCTTTCAGAATGATCCAATTGGACATTTATAAATCTGGCTTTTTCAAATCACTATGAATTCTCTTGTTCTCATTTTCAGAAGGATAAGGAAGTATACCTGAGGAGGATGATGGATCTAGATGCCTGTGTAAGCAATGTAACTCCTATAAAGAGCAGAGAAGGAGCCCTGAAATTGATCTCCAGTACAAAATGATACATTTTGTTGAACTTTTTGGTGTGCATGCAAATGTTGGCATCAATCACACCTTAAAGGTGTGATTCTCATTTACATTTTAACATTGTAATTTTTACTTCTTGAAACCTTGCTTTTGATAAATGTAAAATGTAACTGTTAATAACTATCTGCAGTGCAGTTATAAACACATGCTTAGCCACATTTCTGGCAAAGTTTGAGAGATGGGACTAATCTACACAATTAGGAATAGTAATTAAGAAATATGCTAATTAGGGTCCAGCTTACTCAGAGTTCATGTTTTATGAACAGATTTACTTGGAATGTGCTTTTCTGTTTTACTGACTTTCCTAAGCATGCGAATTACAATAGTTCTTGATATCAGGAGAATTATTCATTTACATTTTATATTTTCATAGCCTGCATTTCCATCTAATAACACTTAATGGTAGCTAAAGCAATAGCACAACACCATATTTAACCTATTAAATTATCGGTTCTTTATAAAACCTTAAATTTATTGTTTTAAAATTTGCTTTTGTCCTAAGGAAGTTATCCCTTAAAAAGTAAAAAATATTTTTGAATGTACATCTGTGGTATATGGGATGTGGTTTGGTGTGTGCATGGTATATGCACATGTGTGTGCAGATGTGTATACCCTGTACGTACAGGCATGGAGGCCAGAAGAGAACATCAGATCCTCTAGCACATACCCATCCATTTCCTTGAGTTAGATTCTCTTCTCTGCCAATTCTGCAAGCCCCATTGATTCTCTGGTCTCCAGTCCCCAAAAACCTGGGTTACAGGCATATGCGGCCATGACCAGCTGTTTACGTGGATGCTGGGGAATTAAGCTCAGATGGTCTCAGGCCCTCATAGGCCCTCATTCTTGTGTGGAACACACTCAGCACTCTTGTGTGGAATTCGATAACAGCTTAGCCATCTCCTCAATCCAAAAAAGTACATTTTTTAATGCAAAGAGTTTTCCATAATCACTCATATACTGATGTGCATAAAACACATGTTCTAACATTTTAACAAATGTAAATCTTACTTCAGTCAGTTCCAGTGTATAGAAATCCCAATGGATTCTTCAAGAAAAAACCTAGATGATATGTGGTGGGCTTCTTATTTTTTAATGTAATTTGTGTGTATATATGTGTGTGGTATAGACATGTGTGTTCCTATGGGTGGGGCACGTGTGTGTGTACAGGTGTATGTGAGCATGTGCACGTGGGTGCCAGAGGTTTATGTCTAGGGTATTCCATAGTCGCTCTCCACCTTACTTTTGGAGGCAGGGTCTCGGTGAACCTAGAGCTCACCAATTTGGCTAGTCTAGCTAGCTAGCAAGCCACAGGGGTCCTCCTCTCTCCCCGCCCCCCAGTACTGGAATGACAGTGACCCTCCACTTTAGCATCGGTGCTGAGGATCTGAACTCAGCACTTTACTCCCCAGCCCCCTTGTGGTGGACTGAATCTAGCATGATTCATGAAAGAGGTATTTGATAAGATCATTAAAAATCCTTTTTATTATTTAAAGTAGAACTGCAGCTCTATGCAAAACAAGGCCAAGAGAGTGAGAAGAAAAGCCGCAGATTTGTCTGTGAGAAAATATTTACAAAAGTCACACACAAAAGGGGATAACTATCCCAACTATACAAAGAACTCTTAAAATGCAACAATAAACACATTAAAAATTGTCTAAGCACTGGAGAAAACAAGAGCTCATCCTGCACAAGCATGAGGGCCTGAGGACATCTGAGAGGCTGCTGGAGGTCAATCCCCAGAACCCACATGAACTGCTGGGTGTGACCACACATGTCTGTAACCCTAGTCCCATGGGGGAGCAGACACTGGAGAATTGCTGGGGCTCAGACAAAACGACAAACTTTGGGAAAAGTAAGAGATTCCAGTTCTAGTAAGAATAGGCAGAAGGAAGAGTGATGGAGGGAGGAACCCCTGACATCCTCTCCAGCTGCCTTAGACAAGCATGCCATGCTGTAGGCAGCACAGGGGCGCTGCATGGGCATGAACACATGCATATACCACATACCCACCACACCGCAAACCATACCACACTATACACACACATGCCAAATAACTGTCCATAACACCTTAACAGACACCTCACGAGAAAATATGCAGATGGGATAAAAAGTATCTGCAAAGATGTGCCATGTCACATATCAGTAAGGAAATGTAAGTCAGGACAATTAGATATCTAAACATCTACACATCTCCTAGGATGGCCTACACTGAGACAGGGACAGCACCCCATGCTGGTGAGAGAATGGAAAAGCAGGAGCTCTCCTTCATTGCTGGGAGAAATGCAAACTGGTGAAGATATTTTTGAAAGGTAGCTTGATGGTTTCAAACAAAAATAAATATACTTTTCACGTTATCCAGATACCATATTCTTCATTATTTACCTATTAGAGTTGAAAACTTGTGTTTATATCAGAGTTTGCCTATGAATGTTTCTAGAAGCTTTATTTTTAACTGCCTAAACCTTGAAAGTAACCAATTGTCCTTCAAGTAAATAGATAAATACATGTTACACATCTAGACAACAAAATATTACTCAGCATTAAAAAGGACTGAGCTACAAAAAGGCCTGGAAAAACCATATTACTAAGAAAAAGATAGCAATCAGGAGAGGCTACCTACTAGATGATCTCATTGGCATGACACGCTGGAAACATATGAGTCTGGAGAAGATGACAGTCATTAGTGTCTTCTGTTAGGGGCTTGGAGTAGGCAGGCACAGAGGATTATCATGGCAGAGAAACTTCTGGGTGATACCACAACCCCAACACATCACTTTGATACAAGACTCGTCTTGAGCTCAAGGCCTTGAAAAATGATGTGTGAAAAGAATATTCTAATCTTGTTCCTTTTGTCCTGAACACTGAAGATAAAAACTCCCAGGCTAAAGATGCCCTCATTGTAGCAGGAGAAAAGAAACATTCTTTGATGTGAAGCCATGGCTGAAAGAATTCTGTACAGCCCTGTTGAAATAATTCTATCTTCTTTTATCCTTCTCAATTTACTTTCCCACCATTGCCTGTCTTTGATTAGTCAAACATAGAAGCATGATTAGCCCACTTCTTGGACACACTTTCTTTCTCCTCCTGAATGAGTGTGATCCCGTGTCGACTAAAACTTACATTAAAGTGGTATGCATTTCTCCTATTGACTGTATTGTCAATCTAACTTCTACACCTTGCTGAAAAAGCCATCAGAATATAGAAAACTTCTCTCATAATCCTATTATAGTTGATACATGTCATTAAACATTTTCCAAGCCTACACAATGTGTAATTCCAAGAGTGAACTCTAATCATCTTATGTATAGTATTAATAGTGAATGTTAGTATGCACTCACTATGTATAACATTAACAGTAAACCATTGCATCTACTTTGTATACAACCAATACTGAACCTACTATGAACCTGTTATGTGCAATACCAATAGTGACCCCTAATACCCACTATGAAGGCACCAATAGTGAACCCCAGTACCTACAATGTGTAACACTAACAGTAAACCCTAAAATCTACTACAAACAGCACCAATAGTTAATCCTACTATCTACTATGTGTAATGCTAAGCGTGAACTTGTGGTAATTTGAATGTATGTCCCCATAGACTCAGGCATTTTATTAAAGCTTGTAACTTGGGTCTCTATCCACCTGGCTGGAGGAGGTGTCACTGGGGGTGGATTCTGGGGTCCAGCCCAAAGGTGTGTTTGGGGACAGATCTGAATTCCAGCCCAAAGGTATACAGAGAGGTTTGAGCTCTGGGGTCCTGCTTGCTGTCAGTTGGTGCTTGCTGCTGTTTTTTTTTTTTGTTTGTTTTTGCTGGCTGGTGGTTGATTTTCTCTCTTTGCTTGGATTGTTTAGTTGGATGTTCATCCCAGGATCATGGAACTGACAACAATAGAACCTTAATACATACTATGGACTTGGGCATTAGGTGTCAATTTAGGTTCAATGTAACAAATATAGCCATGGGGATAATGGGAATAGGGAGGCTATTCATTAATGGAACAGGGTATTCATGGGAAATCTGAAATTTCCTCTTAACTTTACTGTGAAATTAAGTCTTGGGGCTCAGTGGGTAGGAGCAAGCATGAGGACCTGAGTTCAACTCCCAACGCTCAAGTAAAGAGCTGGGTGTGGCCATGCGTACCTATAAACCCCAGCACTGAGAGAGCCAAGACAGGAGGCCTACTGGGAAGCAGGACCACCAATCTAACCATGAAATGATGAGTCCCATGTGCTGGGAAGGCCTTTGCCTCAGAGAAACACTGCACAGGTGTGATAAAGGAGGACACGTTAGATACACCAAACACACCATACATGTTCCACCACACACAACCACATCTTTAATCCCAGCACTGGGGAAACTGAGGTAGGAGGATCACCATGAGTTTGTGACCAGCCTGGGACTACAAGAGTGAGTTCCAGGTCAGCCTGGGATAGAGCAAGACCCTATCTTGAAAAAACAAAAAATAGTCTTCAAAAGAAACGATATGAACGTATGCCTTGTCTATTCATAGCTTGCTCTTTAGAAAGCTGTCCACTTGAAGCTTGAATTGATGTTTCACCATTCAAATCACAGAGGCCATTGAAGATGTCTCCTTCATCCCTAGTGAGACCCAAACTGAGCTCATCTCATAAGGATTCATGTGTCAGAATAGAAGCCCCTTGTTCCGACTCGGGGAAGGTGCTTCCTGGGACTGGCAGAACCAACTCTGCCCTTCCTCACTGGCATAGCATCCCAACAGCCTCAGGAAGCGAGGATAGATGAAGCCCTTGATGAAGATGCTGTTCTCTGAACAGCTAATTGGCAGGTCATTTTAGAGTTCACGCCTTAGAATTTGTTCTTTCCAGATTGTCATTTTATTTTCCTGCCATTCACATTAAGAGGAAGTCTCTTTTGCTTGCCCTCCCAGCTCCCAAACCTACTAATAATCAGTTTCAGCCTTGAATTTCTGACAGCACGAGCAGGCAGGTGCACAGAAATGAAATGTAGTTATGCAGGCATTGGCTTTTTCAGGCAGGCAGCTATGAAAATGAAATGAAATGAAACGAAATAAGAAGAGAGAGGTTGAACTGACAGGAAGATGCATTTGACCGTCCAGCTGCCACGAAGACATTGCAGACAATGAGGAGCTCCAAATAAAAACCCCAAAGAGAAGCTTTGAGAACGTCCCATTCACTGCCCTGCAGCCTGAAAGATGCATTGTTCCTGGCAGGTCAGGTGGAAGCCACCTCCTATGAATACAGCCTTCTAAGGCGATGTGAAGCCATCTATTGCTTAAAAGGCCCTCTGACACCAGAAATTTCAGACTCTATTTGGTTCTCAAGGAGCCATACTATCTTCTCCCAGGTGTGGACTAATCAGACGTTCAAGGACAGCAGTTTCCCACAGACAGCTGTGGAAAGGCGAGAGCTACAATGGGTGCATTCTCCTCTCCTCTGGCCAGTGGACTCTGGCTGAATGCTGGCATCCAGAGCACTTGTGGTCGGGTTGTGAAATCAGCTTTCCAGCTGTTCCAGAGAAAGCCTGGGAAGGAAGACTTTGCCCTGGGAAACATTTGGACTCAGTAAAATTATCCCTTAAAATGGAATCACTGAAAAATTATGAATCATTATCAAGCAAGATACTCAAAAATACACATTTCACCCATTCGATTATCACACGAGACCTTTTCTCCATTTTTCTCATGCTTTCTTTTAACCCTTAATTCCACAAAGAGCAGAACAAACATAGTTACAGGAATATTTAGGTAATAATTTCCTGGGCTTGTTTTGCTGTATCGGGTGCTTCACGAATGATCTCATTTGGTGTTCACATCAGCCTCCTGAGGTAAGGACCACAATGGCAGGAAGAACGAAGCTACGTGAGTGCCCAGCCAACAGTGGAGTAAGGTACCTCTTGCCAGAGTTGCCACTGCAATCCAGAACTCTGAGAAATCAAAACTTCAGTCTTTTCATTCTCTGTGAGCTAATGAAAACTTCCAATATGATATTGTTGTAGTCAGCCACACGCCGCTAAGATGAATCTTCAAACCAGGCACAGTTTTTGGGAGGAAAGGATTTATTTGTAGCTATAGATACAGGGGAAGTTCCAGAATGCAAAAAAGGCTGCTTCCCTTTCAGAGGTCCAAGCAGAGAGAGAAAACCATTACCAACACCACACACACACTAGCAAGCAGTCAGGAGGGAGGAGAGAATTCTTTCCCATTTATATAGGCTTAGGGTGGGGTCTTGTAATTCTATCCCAGACTTAATGGCTTCCTGAGCCTCTGGAATTTCCTTCCTGCACTGCCCACACAGGAAAGGATGTTTACTTCTAGCTCCTTTGAGCTTCCTTATATCCTGCCCCCTACTGAGAGGCTGCCTTCCTGTGAACATCCTCAGAGACCCATCCAAGATTATTTAAAAGATCAAGTTGACATCAAAACTTAATCATCACAGATATCAAAGCCTCCAGAATTATTCTTGCAGTGGCTACCTACATTCCAATCAACTAGTCTGTCTTGGGACAGTTAACCATTTCCTAAATTTGGTTACTTCTGGATTTCCCTGGTATAAATGGCCAAATATAAACATTCTCATTTGTTACTTTTCCTCATGTTCTTTCTTTGAATAATCTTTCAGAGTGATTGTCTAAGCATAGGTATAAAAACTCTTAATAAAACATCTACTTGCTTCACTTTCAATAACAAGAAATAAATATCCCATTTCCCCAAGGCGTGTCAGCATTATATCACATATATGACTTATTTTTATATTCATGTATATGCAAATTTGTATTTAAATATTTTTATTAGTTTACTAATTCAGTAGCTTATTGTTTTAATTTTTGGAGAAGCTGAGGATTGATTTATGGATGTTATTTGTATTTCCATGTTGGTAAATTTTATTTATGATGGCTACTCCTTTATTTATTGGGATCCAGAATTTGAGTCTTCATAAATTCCAAAACTCATATCATTCTCTCCCTGATTCTTAATTTATTCTGGTGAGATAGTTATTATTATCATTACTATATCAGCTCTTTGAAACTCCACCCAAATACCTTCCTATCCCATGACAATAATCTGTAACAGTGTCAGGCCATTTTTGTCACTTCCTGCCACTCATACACATGTATATAATCTTTCAAATACTTTGGGAGAAAACAAAGAAATGAATTCATGTACGGGCCCACGATTTATTGCTTCACTTAACACTTGCCTGCTGAGATAAGGCATGGCGGTGCCTTGTCAGACAAAGAGGAACTGGGAGAATCCACTACCCAGCTGTAAGTATGCTTCAGTGAAAATGACCCACAGACAGAGCTCCAGGTCCAACAGGACAGAGACCATCTCCTTTACCTGGGGAAGAAACAGAGCCTATAGCTGCCCTCCGTACTGCCGAGACCATTTTGAGTTAGGTTATGTTACTAGCAGTGAGCGGTACTTCAGGTAACTTACGTTCTCTTTTACAACTAGGAGGGTATGGTGCAGGGTGGAGTGTGGTGGTTTTATTCAGGTGTCCCACACAAAAGTGTGTGTTCTGAATACTTAATCCCTAGCTGGTGGCAATTTTGGAATTGGAAGCTTGTTGGAGCTGTGTTGTTGGGAGCGGGCTTATGGGTATTAGAGCCAGCTTCCCCTTGCCAGTGTTTGGAATATTCTCCTGCTGCTGTTGTCTACCTGATGCTGGATATCTGCTCATGTCTTTGTTTTCTCTACCGTCATGGAGCTTCTCCTCAAGTCAGTAAGCCAAAAGAAACTTATTTCTTCCACAAGCTGCTTTGGTTGAGTTCTTTGCAACAGCAATGAGAATGCTGACCGCAGCAGAATAAGGTGCCTCGGAGTGGGATTGGTGCTGCTGGAGCCCTGATTCTTTAGCTTTGGCCTTTTGGAACTGATTTGTAGGAAAGATTTGAAACCTTGGCCTAGGAGACACCTTGTAGTGTTTTAAGTGAAGTTTAATGGACCATTCTGGTTGAAATACCTGAATGCAGTAAGAACCATGACTTACAAGGGTGAGAAATAAGTTTGTCTGGATTCGTCTAGAAGCAAATTGTGTGAGAGGCTTGCTGCATTCTGTTTGCCTGTGTCCTGAGAACTTGTGCAGGGTTGCATTGCATAGAAATGGACTGGTGTGAGCAGATGGAGATGACACAGAAAGAAAGGAAATCTCTGGGCTGAAACTGCTGCCCGTTCAGCTGCAATTGTTTGAGAGATTACAACCATTGAGATTGGGCCAGGTGATCTGCATTGGGACAGCAGGAAGAGTGTAGATTCTTTTGAAAGTCAGGGGCCTAAATGCTAAAGGAGGTTTCCTGCTCTTCAAAGTTGGTTTTATCCCCCCCTGGATTAACAAACTGGTAGGCCACCTGGTACTATGGCATTTAACAAATGCAGGAAGAGAGGGTCATTGGATTTGCAGCATGGTTTTGTTTTTGGAAATGGCCATGGGCAATGTGAAGCAGGTGTGTTGGATTACCTGCATGGAAGTCCAATGGAGCCATGAGGATGAACCATGAGCTGCAGTGGAGACCAAGTGAAATGCCAGGACTATGGGATGGCTGCCAAGGAAAGCTGCCAGCACCAGATAAAGTTTTCCTGGACTGTGAGTAGCTGAGTTGGAGGGGCAAAATTGAAACTCCAGAGACCCTTCACTGATTATTATTGAACTTGGAGTTAGAGTTTGATTTTTGCCCTGTTTGTTTTAAATCTTGTATTGATTCAATCTGTCTTTGCTATACCCAATGCTATCTTTTTCAATGTGAATATTCTGTGCCATTATGGATTCTTTATTTTATTTTATTTTTGGTATTACAGCTCATTTAAAAGACCTTGGATTATGGGAATGCTTGAATATCATTGAGATTGATAAAGACTCAATCTTATCATTGAGATTGATGCAGACTTTTGGAATTGAGCTGGGTACACTGCATTTTACATTATGTATGGTCATCAGTTTATGAGAAGTCAGGGACAGAATGTGGCGGTTTGAATCAGGTGTTCCCCATAAACATATGCGTTCTGAATACTTGATTACCAGCTGGTGGAAATTTTGGAATTGAAACCTTAGTAGAGGTGTGTTGTTGGGGGTGGGCTTATGGGTGTTATAGCTAGCTTCTCCTTTCCAGTCTTTGGCACACTCTCCTGTTGCTGTGGTTCACCTGATCTTGGCCAGGAGATGATGTTCAGCCTCTGTCCATGCCATTGTTTTCCTTGCCATCATGGAGCTTCCCCTCGAGTCTATAAGATCCACAAGCTGCTTTTGGTTGGGTTATTTCTGCCAGCAATGAGAAAGCTGACTGCAACAGAGGGTGATTCTTAAGAAAGATTTCAGGTGATGAAGCAGAGTTGGATGCCTAGAGGATAGCAACACCTACCTTCCACCCCCTGTGCATGTGATTAAAACTCTTCCTTTGAAAAAGAAAGTATAGCATCAAAATCTAAGGTGTTCTGAAATATGTAAAAGTCAGGAATCATTCTGTCTTAGCATTTTTAGTGTGTGTATGTGTGCTTGTGGTGTATGCATGTGTGTTAGTGCAGATGTGCATGGCTTATGCACACACACACACACACACACACACACACACACACACACACACACAGAGGCCAGAGGAGGGTAGCAGGTGTTCTCCTCTATCACTCTTCCTCCTTCTTTCCTTGAAACTGTCCAACCTGAGCTTGTGGGTTTTTTGACTACATGGGCTGATTGGTGAATCTTCCTGTTTCCACTTACCACGCTGGAATTACAGACCCATATACCCACACCTGGCTTGTTATGTGCATGCTGGAGATTAAATTTAGGTCCTCATGCATGAGTATGGACCCTGTTGTAACAGAGAAATCCAAGCAAAGAATTCTGGAAGACCACAATACGCTTTTCTACCCACTAGAGTGCAAATTGTTTCTTTGAGCTCATAGAACTATTGTTACAAAACAGAGAAAAAACACTATTGTCTCCTACTCAGAAACCCTATTCTTCCCATGTCCAGGCACTTCTCAAGTTATAAATAAAAGTTTTTTTTTTTTTCTGGGATATGAGGCTGTCATGTCAGTCGGATAGCGTTAGACAGAGATTTTGCCACAGCTGCGAATAAAGACCTGTGAGAACATCTCTGAAACATTCTTTGGAGAGGATAAAAATGACCTCTCCTTCAAAAGGTTATTATAAGTATCAATATTTGTGTCAGCTAACATGTTTGGGAAAATATTTGTCCCTGTCAGTTGTCTTTCCTTCAATACTTAAAAAAAACAAATTATAAAAGAACCATAGATGGTATTGTTTGATCTTTTTTTTAGTCACAGTCTATTCTTCAACACTAAATACATGGAAACTATCAAAATTTAAAATGTTTTGGAACATGTTTTTAAAAGCCCAGCACATTTGCCTGGTTCACACCAGACAGGAGGGTGTGACTCACTCAGGGCATTGGTCTAGGACAAATCCCACCTCTGTGTGAAGGTGAAACAATCTGCTTCATCATCTGCTGGCTCTCAGTTCCTCCCTTCTCTGGAATAGACTCTGCTTTGCAAGGAGCTGGTCTCTGCAAGTTACATTCCCCAGAATCATGCAAGCTTCCAGTTAAATCCTGGCTGTCACCGGGTGGCCGCCATCTTATGTAACTGTGTAATCTTACAGCCTTCATGGTTCCAGCAGGAGAGTCAAGAGACTCAGGGACAGAAACAGCCCCCAATAGCTTGGGCAAGTCCCCTCCTGAGCACTAAAGTGCCCTCTCTGCCACCTTGTTCTTCCAGGAGTAGAGTCTCATCCTCTACTCGGCATTACCTCTCCCTTCTCTTTTTCTTCCTTCAGCTCCTATTTTTGCAATCAGTCCTATTTTATTTAAATCCTTTGTTGGACATACCTAACATGATTCCCGTTTTCCTCATTAGAACTTTACTGATGTAATTAATAAAATAAACAAATGAAAAATGCCTTTCTAATGACCAGAATCATATTCAACTCAAACAAAGCCCATAAAATGCAGTTTAATTGTTTTATAAACCTTATCAGGATATAAAAATTCCCTGTGATTATTTGCATCTAAATAGAGTTCAAAAGTTTTCTGATGACAAATGGCCTCTCCTCATAGAGTGACAGAAGAACTTTGGCAAATTGTCACAAGTTTAGGAGATTAAAAATACAGTGAGCATGTCCAATGTGGAATTTTTTTTTCTCTGTTGTCATTAGTAAAGCCAAGAAAAGAGAAAGAGAGATCTGAGAAATGGATTAAAATCAGTGTCTGGGACTCATTTACAAGGCTGTTGTTCTCGGAGTCACCAATGCAGATGACAAGAAGGGTCCTCCAGTGCGCTTTCTACAAGTATAAGTTTCTGAATCCACAACCTTGCCCTGGTTCAGTATCATGCCAACCAACGCCTTGAGTTTGGTCTGCCTTCAATTTCCAAGAGTTCTTTATGATGAAAGCTTTAGAACAGTATTTCTAAACACTCCTGATAAGACTTTTAGCAGAGGAAGACGTAAAGCCATCAGTCTAGAGTAAGTGCATGTGTAGGTGCATGTGTATGCAGGTGTGCATGCATGTGTGTGTGGAGCCCAGAGGTTGTGTTTTGGTCTTCTATCTCTTTCCACTTCATTGACTGAAGCAGCATCTGTCTGTTGAACCCAGAACTCACTGATTCAGCTATTCTAGCTAACCAGCTTGCCCCGAGGATCCCTTTTTCTCTACCTCCTGAGCCCTAGGATTACAGGCAGGCCACTATGTCCACCCAGCATTTACATGGGTGCAAGAGCTCTGAACCCTGGCCCTCATTAGGTGCTTTATCCACTGAGCCATCTCACCAGCTCCCAGGCTTCCTAAAGGCATGGAAACATCATTTCTAGAAAGAAGGTAGGAGCCAATGGACCATTATAAATTGGATGAATTCTCAAAATGCTAAGAGATTCAAGTTTATGCTTGATATATGCAGTTACTCTAGGGAGACTGGAGCTCAGAAAGCAGCTAAGTCCCAGAATAAGCCATAAAATTCTATGAGTGTGGTAGAATATGACAGCCACCCCCCCCAAGGGCAGATCCAGCAAAGCAATTACACAAGAGGTGCCAACTGAGTCCACAGAGAAGGAAAATTCTGGAAAGACCCTTCGTTTTGCCTTCCAAGGTCCTAGGAAGAAAATTGAATGTAGCAGCTTATTTGTTGATCTACACGGGGGCAGTTTGCCTAGCAAATTTTAATTTCCTTTTTGATCAACTGACAAAAGGAAACAATGCTAACCCTACAATTACCCTGAACAAAATGTCATTTACTTGTCATAAGACTTCTATATCCAGTCAATTGTTTCTTTGTTCTGATCTCAAATAATAAGGGTAGGAAAAAAATACCTTCTGTATTTAGAGAACAGAACCTGTGCTCTGTGCTAACTGTCATCTTGGCCCTTGGCCAACCTTTGTATAGAAGCTGGCCCATGTTATTATCACTGGCAGAACTTGCAACTGATCAATGCCACCCTTCCTATCTACTGAGCCCTCTCAGTTTCTGCTGGCCTTTTGTACCATAGTCCCAAAGCTGTGCCCATGAATGAAACATTATTATTGCTGTTCTCCCAAGCTGACAACAGCTTCAAGATTTAAAAATAAATCTACCATTCTGGGGCACCAATATACATGGGTCTTGCCTTCTCTTAATAACACAAGACAAAGCTACCATCATGACTCACATTAACCCTACCACGTCTTCAGAATGAGCTCAATAAATGTCCTATTCTCCTTATTGTTCAGCTCAACAATAAAACAAGCTGGAAAAGGGCAAATAATTGAAAAATGACTGTTTGCCTAGCAGTGTGAAAGTCTTTTCTAGAATTCTTTTACTTATGTCTAACAAGAATATTATGAGTTAAGAGCATTATGACCCATGTAACAGGCAACCAAGCTGAAGGTAATCAAGTTGAACAAACCAGCAGAAGTGAATGAGATGAGCTCAAGACCTGAACCCAGAACTGTTTGATCTGAAAAGCTGTGGTCTTTTGCATGCCCTGTGCTCTGGTAGTCAGTCTGGACCACTTGCTAAGAAGTTGCAGATGCTACTGAAGAGGGATCTGGACATTGTCATTGCCTAGGGTCATTTTACAGTGAGCTATTGTTATGGTTTAGATATGAAATGTACCCTACAGGCTCCTGTGTTTGAACACTTGGTTCCCAGCTGAGGGAGTTGATTTGGGGAAGTTGTGGAACCTATGGGTGTTGGGCCCTAACTGGTGGATCTGAGGTCTCTAGGAGTGGCCTTGAGTTATGGCTCAGCTCTGTCTCACCCTAGACTGAGGCCTCTGCCATTACTTTCCTACCACAATGGACTCTAACCTCATAAGCCATGGGCCAAATTAACTCCTTCCTCCCTTAAGTTGCTTCTGTTGGGTACTGGGTCAGAGCAAGGAGCAAAGTAACTAAGACAACTATGTTTCTGCACCTTGCTGGGAAATGCTTCCCATGGGTCAGTGACAGAGACATTGACTTATTCCCCCTCTTCCCTGGGCAGTTTATCAATGTGGATACCCCCATGACTGAGCCACCTTGCAGAACCTGATAGATATGACCTGCCACAGGGTGGTTCCTATAGCTTAGAGACCACCCATGTCTTTAAAAAGCACTTCCTAAGTGGCATCCCAGGGCCACCTGAATCCATCTGTTGCCACATTCTGGCAGAAATGTCCCCTTTTTCTCTTGTTTGTCATCAACATTTATTACCATCTAAGATCTATCTCTCATTTTAAAAAATTATCTGTTTCTCCCACTTACATGTAAGCTCCATCAGAGCTGGGGTTCCTGATGCTCACTGTCTGTTTTGCATACCCACCATCCAGAACACTGATACTTGACATATGCTCCATACATCTTTATTGCACGGATGGATGGGAGGTGGGTATGTATGCAAGGTAATGTGAACACAGAGGAGAGGGCACTTACCCTAGCCCGAGGGGATGGAGTCGGGAAGACAAGCGCTCTGTTCCTCTTAGTCACACGCAAGAGTCCCAAAGCTGGGACTAACCTGGCAGGCTTAGACCAGGTCTGGGATTCTGGAACTGCCTCCTGCTGGGATAACTGAGGATGCCTCTGGTTTGAGAAGTGAGGGATTCCCTGGCTCTCAGCCCAAACCTTAGCACCCAAGGCCCCTCCCTGACAGGGCACTTTCCCTCCTCCTCTTCCCAGAACCCTCCAAACCTGGTTCTCTCTTGGACCCTCTCACTTTTTCCTGGCACGTTCCTTCTCTCTCCTGTTGCCTCCTCCCATCTCTCCTTTTCCTCTTTGTCTCTTCCTCACACTCTCTTCTCACCTGTTACAATAAAGACTTAAACTCAAGACAATGGTTTGTCTTCCTGTCTCTATTTTGACCCCAAAAATCTAACAGATGGTTTACATACTGGGAACCACACCCACTAGGCTTTCTCTGACACCTCATTCTCTCTCCTGACATTAAAATAAAATCTTGGGCTCAAGAAACTGTCTCAGAGTCTTCTATTTCTGAATCTAAACTGACACCCACCCTGCTTGCATCAACCATAAAATGACAATGTCCCCTCCCCACCTCACTCTTCGAGACCATTTTCCAGGGCTTTAAAGAACATTTTCTAGACAAAATAGTTTTTAATCACAGAAAAGGTCAATATATTTTATTCTCATTTTCTGAAAGAAAAATACGTAACACATCCTAAGTTTTACAGTCCCTTTAATAATTTATTTTGTTTTTGCATGAGTGTGCGTATGCACGTAGACGTCAAAAGTTGATTTGAAGGTCTTCCTCAATCACCATTCTCTGAGACAGGGTCTCTTGCTGAACTAGGTGAAGTGAGCCCCAGTGAGCCCCAGGAGTCCTTGTCTCTGCCTCCTCAGCACTAGGATGTCGGGAACATGCCACCAAGCCTGGTATTTCACCTGGGCTCTGGGTATCTGCTCACTGAGTCACCCATCTTCCCAGCCTGCCCTTTAAATTTTTGACAGAAGATAATGTACAAGGAACCTAGCCCATGTATCACAGAAGATTTTCACAGTTATGGCTTATTTCATTCCACCGTGTTATAAAGACTCCACTGTTTTAAAAGGTCTTGTTTTTATAAGTGAGCCCATATGGATGACATCCTGTAACATTCTGTGCACTTCTGGCATTAATGACTATGTTACAAAAGTGTTCCTGTGAATGACTCAGGCAACGACTTTCATGTAGTCTCTGTAGGTGCACTTACCAAACTCTTCCATGAAACAGTCACTAATTAAAGAAACAACTTAATTGTGGAGAAGTTATCTTTTTCAGTGTTTTCTCTTTCATGTGTGACATGAGCACGTACACACACACACACACACACACACACACACAGAGATTCGAAGCAGTTTTTTGGGTTCTAAATTACTAACACTGACTATCTAACACTTTCCACTGAAACAGATTGATAGCCTACATGCTTTCAAACAACGAAATAGCAAACATCGCACACCGCGTCAGCTGTCCTCTTCCTCAGTAATGTTTTCTATTTCTATTCTAACACTATTGGATGACAAAGAAAGGTATTTGGCATTTGTTTCTCACTATATATATATATATATATATATATATATATATATATATATATATATATATAATTTCAAGGTATTATTGTGGCCATTTTAACAGCATCCAGAAGAACAAATATTTACCCAGTTATGTTTCTTTTATTTATTTATTTTTTTTGCTTAGAAGTAAGAAATCTCAAAAGAAGCTTCCAATTTGTTTTTTGCTTAAATTTTTATCAATAAATTTGGGGAAGCTGTAAAGCACCACTGAGACCTTCATGTCCACTGAAGGTGGGAGAGATGGCCAAGAGACGACATGTCTTCATTTGTAGATGTTTGGTAGCTAAATGAATGACTAATCACATTGCCTTCCCCATGTCCCTTGGGCTCCTGTTCTAAGGTACAGTGGATATTGGTTGCCAGTTAGCATCCAGGACAGTGAAGACCATTCACATTTCAAATCCTCCTTTTGAAATGTTTTGGTTACTTGTTAGCTCAGAGATATTACCACAGATTTCAGTCTCAGCTATGGCTGGTAAAGAGGGCATGCCAGGAGAGTAGGAGCCCACAGGAGCAACAGTCCTGCTGATTTCTGGGCTTGGTGCACACTTACATAACCAATACCCCCTTTATTCCTTTCTTTTCTCTCTCTCTCTCTCTCTCTCAAGAATTATTTCAAGTTGTTTATCCATTCTGTCAGAGTCAGAGAAATAATAAAATCTATAAGTTGACTTCACTAGAACTAAGTAAAACAGGGCAACATTGGATGACACGCTTAATATGAGGCAGGTCAGGGGTCACTCTGACCCCTGAAATGTGGGAAGCCCTCAATAGAAAGGTGACATCACTTGGATGTGTGTAATCTGGGGCTGTCTGACACATACCTGATGGGGTATGCTAAACTCAATCCATAGTTTTCAATATTGGCAATGTTTTTTAGAAAGAATTATCTAGATAATGTACTTTTATTTGGTAATACCCCATATTTAGAGGTCACTGGTAAAATGAAAAGAACACTAGCCTTGGGACCAATTATCAGGAAATTCCTCATCAGACCTCCACGAGGACCAAATGAGGATTGACTGTACGTTACGAAAACCCATGCCAGTATGTCATGATCACCACTGCTCAGGACCTGAACTTTCCACCTGGATTGCCTCAAACCTGTTGCCTTACCCATATCAACACTCAAGTTCATCTCCAATTTCTTGGTGAATCAGAATTGTAATAGCCTGAGATGAGGAGTTAGCACAGATTATTTGAAGTTCTAAATTCTGCAGCTCCTTGCCCCTTGTCCTTCCTCCCCCCTTTTGTAACTACAGACTTTTATCTTGTTGAAGCAAAACAGAGCCCATGCCTTGAAGTAATAGTTTATTTTGGAGCCAAATATGAGTGACTCTGATTTTGGGAACATGGATTCAGGTACCCAATGTTCTAAGGTGGTAATGGTTTCATGAAGGTTTTATAGTTACAAAACAAAATAACTTTATCAGTCAAGGTACTTCACAAACACATAGTAAGAATTAGCAGGTAAGTGGGTTACAACTTAGTTCTGCTATGGGTTTCAGATGATATCTGGTGACACTCTTGGCTTCTGCATTGATAGAAACATGTGGCTTGTTAATCATCCCAAAGGCTTTCATGAGGTAATTGAAGGATGTTATATTGGACATGAGGTGGATATAAAGGGGAGTCAGTACAGCTTAAGATAATTTGTCTCTGAATCTGCAACCTCCCATAACCATGAAGTTCTGGTCAGCCTCCCTCAGCCTTGTGGAACCTTTAACACAGCAATGGGAACTTCAGTTCATCTGGATCTATATGCTTCTCAAGAAAAACCGGACTCACTGGGTTTTCTCTCAAAGTCCTTTGTCTCCTGAGCTCCTCTTAGCATTCCTCATGAACAAAAAGTTATCTGAGAATCACTTCCTGGGCTCCTCTGTTCAAGTCCCCAGCATCTCCTCAACCTAAACCTGGATCTACCATGTGCTCAAGCTATCTTCATCTAGAATATTCTAGAACCCACAATGCAATATCATTTTGGGCTGAGGCCACAGGAACCCCAAATTCCCGAAACCTCAGAGGCATGGAAGACTGGGGCTGCAGCTGCTCCTCTCCCTGGCAGCCCTTTTATTAGAAACAATGGGAACATTCTCCTTATGCTTGCCAGGGAGATAAAAGGACTCTGTAACAAGCCAAATTTTTCCCCCCAGGTTTGCCAGGACTGTGCCATCAGCCTGACTCTCTGTAGGGAATGGGGAAGGAGAAGGAAGGGGCTTCTATTGAGGTGTTCCCCTGGGAGAAGCTTAGGCTGGTCCGCATTTTGATTTAGGCAGTATCTCAATTTAAGAGTCCAATCCTCTTTAACACAGGAAGGGAAGTCCTCTTAAATATGCCTCATTCAGGAGTGAAAGAATAAAATAAAAAACAGCCTTGTTTCTTCCTCCGTGCCCATGAATGTGTGGGACGCCTGTTGCAGGTTCCAACAACCTGACCCTTCAGTGCAGAATTCAGACCTAGCCACATGACAGGGGATTTAAACTTCTGCTGCTGCTGTCAGAAATACCTAGCATTCAAGTTTCTCCTGCCTTGCTTCTAAAATAATTGCTTTGCAGTGCAAAGCAAGGTTTGACAATCAAAAAGAATTTACTTGCTATGACAGTGGAATGTGTACATGGGTGACCTGTTCTACTGCAGGCGGTGAAGACGAGAATCTGACAAAGCCCTAAGTGCTGGGCTGTCTCCTCAGGTAGTAATTGCATCAAACCTGAAATTGGAGAAATAGGTTATGTTTATTATTTTAAGCAAACACCTGATTTCAAGGACTCACTCAATAATAGACATGTTTTGGATTAATGAAGATATTTCCTTATATAAACAGTCAAAAATCCAACATAAATATTTTGGGTTCTGACCTGCTTCCTTGTGGTCTTGCCACCCTGGAGAGGCTATACAGAGCCAGGACAGATGGTGACTCATTCGTCACCTGCCAAGGCTGAAATTACCATGCCAGCCCTCATCTGTCCACTAGGTAATTCACAGGGGGTTATGGGAAAGTATCCATTATGGAAGCAGAAGCAACTCTAGAACATTCCTTCACATCGTGATCATGGGTAAGCAGATCTAAAGCAGACGGGGTAGAACTTTCAGCCACTCTGTAAACCTGGATTCAGGGAGACTGTGGAACCCATGGCAGCTTGTGGTCAAGGTAGAGTCCTTTTCAGCCACAGCTCCCCTTGCTCTCTGAGAACCTGCCCTGGCTTCAGTTTTCCTCATAGAACAGATGAAGGACTTCTATTAGACCAATGGGTTTTAAAGGTAATATGTACACAGGTCACCTGTAGGTCTTACTAAGCTGCAGTTCTCATCCATAGTTTTGGGTGGAGCCTAAAATTCTTCATTTCCAGTGAGCTCCTGGGTGATGTTATGGGAATACTCTAAGTAGCAACCATCAGTGCTGAAGTTTTTTTTTTCCTATTCAAAACAATGTAAAATAAATTAAATAACAAGTGTCATAAAATAAAACTAACAAGCTGAACTGCCTTGGCCAAGAGCACAGGGGACCCCAAATGTCTACACATTTCCTTACTTTTTCCCCATGAGCAATGGATTTTTTTTAAAGTAATTTGATTGGTTCAAGACTATTTAACAATTACCCCCCAGCTGGGGCTAAGATTTAATTCCAAAAACATATTATCCAAACTGGAAGAAAGAACACAATATTTAAAACTGGTAAACATCCCAGTTTAAAATAAAATTTGCAGTTTTCAAAGAATGAGGATAATTGTTCTCTTTCCCTCAAGCAAGTTTTGGCTGAAAGAAAGCTGGAAGAGAAAACAGCGGCTCTGACTGACCACCACCCAGCCTTCCCTGGTAGGCGAGAGCCTGGCTTCTGCTGCTTAGGAGACTTTATAGAAACATAACCACCTGGGAAAGATGCTCACTGCTTATAATCATTGTGGGGAAGGTAAAGCCATCCCCACAATTGGCAAGAAAAAAAACAAGAAATGGACTACATTATGCCCTCTGGAAAACATGTAAACAGCCAGGGTTCTCGGTCAGAGCTGTCTGGCAGGAGAGAGGGCATGGGCATACCGGAAGAAGGGGGATTATGGGTATGAGGTGCTTCACAGCTTTCTCCAAAGGACACCTCTCTAACATGTAAAGGGGTGCCAGCCTAATGACCCACCCTCAAGCACTGCAGAAGGCCTCATCAGAGCCCGGTTTCAAAGTCAGTTGCAAGCTCTGTTCAGCGACTCATCCAGTGTGTCCAGGCTGTCACTGGGCCTTCAGTTTTTCTGGTTTCTTCTCCCTTGGTCCTTTGCATATGTATCCCAGTCAGAAATTCACGCAGGCTCTGCTTTGGGAACCAACCTGCTCAGAACCCCACTTTAAGGCCCTGCCAGTTGTGGGGAGCTGACTAGTCTAGGAAGTGATCGATACTAATCTATGTCAAGAGCTGGAACCATTCCCCTAGCAAGTCTGTGTTTAACAAGGTCTTCTCCCTCAAATAGTGACTCTGGTGACAAAAGGTACTCAGGGCTGGTGAACAGGTGGGAGAAACTGATGAGGAAGGGGAGGAAGTTCACCTATCCCTCCTGTGGGACTCTGATGACAGCAGCCCAAGACCTGGCCAGGTAAAACTGTCCAGAGTTTAGGGTTTCATGTGGTTTCTGGCTGTGCTGGGATGGAACCAAGGCCTTGGACACTTGGACATGGCAGGCAAGCACTTTCCCACTGAGCCTCGAGTTCCAACGCGCCTCACAAAGAACAATACAACACGGACATCCATCTCCTATGGGACTCCTGTGGGAGAGAGGCTGGGGATCATGGCAAGCTCTCTTGTCTTGTGAAGAGTGAAAACGAATGGAGTCAGATACATAGGGGAGGAGGAAAGATGCAGTGGGTTTGACCTATTTTCTTTCCTCTCTGCCCACAAAATCTCTTTCTTCTCCTCAGTTACTTTCTCTAATCATATAATGGCTCAGTTTCAGAAGCTATGGGCATCTGGAAACACAAAGGAAAGAAATGCAAAAAGAAATGCAATTTTGTGTTAAATTTTCGGGAGCGATCTCAATGTAAGAGGTTAAAATAAGTAAACCAAACCAACCAGCCAGCAGAACAAATGATAAAACAAAACAACCCTGGACCTGTTTCTGCCTTTGGCTGGCAATGCTGTGGGGAAGATTCACATGCCCTTCCAGGGACTTTGACTTTCCCTGGGGAAATGTGGACACTGATCTTGAACAGTTTTTAAACTATGTGCTAGGAACTTCCTGGGAGGTGGGGAGGGCAGGGACAAAGGTGTTCCTGGAAGATTGAAATGGCGAGAGTCAATAAAGATTATGTCACAGATCTGTCTCGGCTCTTGTCTGTCAGCCCACACTTGTTAGTCCACACTTTGGGGCTTAATAAAGGATTCTGTGGCTATGTATTTTTGAAAATTCCTGATGGATTCACTCATTTTTTTTCAAGGTAGGGTCTCCCTGTAGCCCAGGCTAATCTGACAATCACCCATTCTCTCTCTCTCTCTCTCTCTCTCTCTCTCTCTCTCTCTCTCTCTCTCTCTCTCTCTCTCTCATTGTTTTTTTTTCCTGAGGTAGGTTCTCACTATAGCCAAGATTGACCTGGAACTTACTCTGGAGTCCCAGGCTGGCCTCAAACTTACAGAGATCCAACTACCTCTGCCTCCCAAGTGCCACCACACCCAGTGAGAATCTACTTATTTATTTATTTGCAAGCAGAGAGAGATAGAAGAGAAACAGACAGATAGAGAGAATGGGCATATCAGGGCATCCAGCCACCGCAAACAGACTCCAGATACATGTGCCACTTTGTGCATCTTGCTTTCACATGAGTACTGGGGAATCAAACTCAGGTCATTAGGCTTTGCAGGCAAGTGACTTAACCATTTAGCCATCTCTCCAGCCCACCCCCCATGTTCTTTAGACATAGGTGGTTCCTGTGGGGCTGCCATGGGTAACTGTCACTCACCACTAATAGGCATCATCATCTCCTATACACACATACCAGCTCAATTATATGTCTAAATCCTGGCTCTCCAACTCTACCACAAAACACCAAGAACAATAAGATATAGCTAAGTTCAAGTGGACCCTTATTAAAGCCCTGGTCACTGCTATCAGAACAGTATTGTGGGCCTTTGCCTGGTTCTGATGGTCTCTTGAACCCGTGATAGAACTGTTTTAGGAATTCCAGATGATTTCATAGAGGTGATCAGTATTTTATGGGAAAATGAAAGTTTCAAAATTGAAGCATATTCAGTATTCTAATTCCATTTGCTAATTTGTCTCTTCTCTAGACATAAAGACCCCAAGGCAGGAATTATGTCTATATTACTGCTAACTCCTCAGACACTAGAAAATGTGTAGTACATGGCAGTCATTGGATGACTAGATAAATCAAAGACTGACCATAATTAATAGAGTGAGGAATCATTTTTGTTCTGACAACTTGATTCATTAAAGGAGGTAAAAAAAAAGTATCTCATGGGAAAAGAAAAATGTCCCAAACTTATAGAACTTTTAATAATCATGGTAATTTTAAAACTCTGAATATTGATAATTTTCAAAGACAGGAAGCAGGAAATTTTTTAGTAACCTTCACCCTAAATCTTGGAAAGGGGCGGTATCCCCCAGCTGTAAACCAGGTCAACCTCACTGAAACCAAACTGAGACATGATAGATCAGTACTCAGTGTGCATGGAAGGTCACAGGATGGCCCAATGCTTTGTTTTGCCAACACATGTGTTCTATTTACAGATGCACCAAAGGCACCGCTTCCAAGCACCTTCACAGGTTGTGTGACATGTGACTCAGGAGAACAGCCAGAGCTCGCAGTGTGATTAATCCCTGGGTCTTGAGATAAAGTATATGTCAAGCCTTTTTTTTTTTTTTTTTTTTTTTTTACTAAGGCAGGGATATACTGTATATTTTTTTCACCAATTAAGCACATTAGCATTTATAGACTTCTGTCTCAGCCGTCCGTTTCCCTCAGGCTCCTCTTGCATTGACGCTGGTAGAGACAGTGTCATAGGAACAACAGGAGCTTAATGCTGTTCACACTGGTTGGATGCCAGTCCAATTCAGGAACATCTAAGCACTCAAGATGTCAAGGTAAGACATGGAACTGCCTTTAAGAGGTCCCGATCCATGGCTGAGGAAAGCTGTGTGCTGGACAACTAGAATTCCATGTCTGAGCTGTGGGGATGCATATAGGAAATGCTGTCAGCAAAGAGGAGAGAAGGGTGAATCTAGAGTTAAGAATCCAAAAACCAAGGAGCAGAAGTAAATGAAGATCCATGTATCATATTCTTGGAATGGTCTCATCACGGCATGGCTGAGGAGGAGTGTGGGTGGGCAGGAACAATGGAATGTAAGGTCTAAATGGCAAGTTGATGTCATACTCTGAAACACCACACTGGAAGGCATTCCCCAGTGGTGGTCCCCCAAAGGGGTTTTCCACAGGAGCCTGGATATAGGCTGCCTAAGGATGGAAGGTTCAGGGAGGTGTTTACCCCCTTCTCCATCCAAATACCTATCACCCTCCTCACAGCTGCCTAAGATCCAATCAAACTGAAACAAAACTGTTTGCTTTGCAGCCACACATTCAAGACAAGCCCCATAACCACCTTCCATATTGCTAGAGCTAATCTTTATATGGAAATCAGTCTGTCCTTGTGGGCTGTCCTATGCCATAAGGAGGGTTATAGACAAGTCAAGCCCACCTCGCTAGTTTCAGTCACGGCACCAAACCAGGGATTTGAGATAGAAAGGGACAAGACTAAGGTCATGGCGTGGAAAGTGTGTCGTAGATTCGGTCTTGGAGGACAGGAGCCTCGTCAGTTAGCTCAGGACTCCCTGTAGCATGAGTGTACATATTGGCAGTGAAGTAACTGAAAACCAATTGTGTCACCACAGGCGATGCTAAATTAGACGTACAGTGCATCTTCAACAGCTATTAATAGTGAGGAGCCTGGAGCGAACTACAGATATGTCCGTGTAATAAGGAAATTGAAGGGCTCTTAAATGTGTAAAACATCATTAGCTGTCATCCATGGGCAACAGAATCGAGAAACACAGCCGAAGAGCATTTTCAAACAGAAGGCAGATTCTGATGGGGACCCTGGGGTCTAGACTAGGCTGGAAACGGACTTAAAGACGATAACTCCTACTTCAAGACACTGCCTGGTGAAAGAAAAACATGTGCATGCGAAATGCATGTGAGCACACAGGAGCACATGGAAGTGAGCACATTAAGGTGAGGTTCCATGCAACGAACACCTCAGTTAACTGATGAAGGGGCATTGGAGCAAATGTACTTTTAGTAGGCTTTTTATACCCAGCCTGAAAAATAAAAACAATGCTTCCCAGCAGCTTAAGCTTTGTCCTTTATGACACATTCAAAGTTGATGCCAGGACCCTGGAATTGGTTCCAGGACCCCTGTAGACAGCAAAATCTGTAGATACTCAAGTCCCATATAAAAAAATGCCACAGGATTTGCATGTACCATATGTCCAAATTGTCATATACTTTAAATTATCTGCAGACTACTTATAAGACCCAGTACAATATAGATGGTATGTAAATAAATGTACTGCTTTATTTAGGGAACAATGACAAGGGAAAACCTCTTCACGTTTTCAGTACAGATGCAAATTTTTCTTTCTAATATTCTCACTCCATGGTTGGTTGGATCTGCAGCACAGCGCCCACATATAAGGAAGGAGCGTCCACTGTACGTAAAAGCAGGTGCATTAGCACTTGGAACAAAACCAGACACCATGCTGTTAGCCAGTTTGGCCATGTTTTCAATGCTGCTTCTTGCTTTTCTTTATGGGGAAAAATGTGATGTTGCAACAGCAGCCATATTGTAAACATAATACAGATGCAAAATAATGCATTTACAAGAAAGTGGCAGCTCACACGCTGATTGATTTAAGCTAGCTGCATTTATGGAAACAAATGTGTCTATCAATCATATAGCTAAGCCATATTTACATATCCTGACAAAGAAGCTTATAAACCGTTCAGGTATTATTTAACTACAAAGATATTGTATTGCACCTTTTATTGCTTATAGCAATGTGTCAACACAGACAGATACAAAAAGCCCAATCATTGAATATAATGCTCAAGGAGCTACTTTTTGAAATTATGAACATAATTGAAACATTTGCCAGTAATAGACCAAAACAAGTTTATTAATATCTTTTAAACATTAAGAGACAATGCTTCAACACAGCAACTAAAGCATTATTATATTTAGAGCTGGTGAAATTTGGTGATTGGATTGACAGAATGT
Organism: Zapus hudsonius; assembly: GCA_004024765.1. Classification (NCBI taxonomy): domain Eukaryota; kingdom Metazoa; phylum Chordata; class Mammalia; order Rodentia; family Dipodidae; genus Zapus; species Zapus hudsonius. Next base: position 5,470 of record PVHP010016030.1, on the reverse strand, counting down.
CACATTTTCATATTTTTAGTGCTGCTTATGTGTCAGACGGCAGACTCAAAGGATCTAAATAGGCATTTCAGATATATTTCTAAATAATGTTTTTTTATCTCCTCAATTTGAGTTTGTATGAATCTTTCTAATTCACTTGGGTCTCTAACAAACAGCTGTAGGCTGAAGGCTGGCTGGCAATGTGATGGGATCAGCTTCTGTCCCTCAGGGAGGCTGCAGCTGGAAGTAACTAGGCTTGGGGAGGCTGTGCAATGCTCCATCCACAGAAGATACTGCTGACCTCCCAACAGCCACCCCATCCTGTGCACTGTGGCCTCTCTGTGCTTATGGTGGTTTGAATGAAATGTCCCCCATAGAATCGTGTGTTTTGAATATTTGGTCCCCAGCTGGTAGCAATTTGGAAAAGTTGTAAGGCCTTTGGGAGGTGGAGCTTTGCTGGAAGAGGTGTGTCACAGGGAGACAAGACCTTGAGGTATATGAGTCCAGCTCACTGAGTGTTCAGAGTTAGCTCGTTCTTTCTGCTATAAAAAGATGTGATGCCCTGGCTACCTGCTCTGCCATGCTTTCCCCACCCTGATGAACATCCCCTTGAGAATGTGAGTGGAAATAAACCTTTTCCTCTCTTGAGCTGTTTCTGGTTGGGTGTTTTGTCTCAGCTGCTAGAGTGCCATACCCATTAGACACCAATGGAAATTTCTTCCTTTGCCAGGTTGATAAAAATATTTCCACATGTTATCAAATGCCCTGTGCATTGGAAGCATGAGAAAGGTAGGCAAAAAAAAAAAAAATCCCCTCTCATTTGCAACTGCTGTTCTTACAGAAGCCTGTTTATGATATCTTTTCCACCATTCTGTGAATGTCTAAGATATGTAAGAAAGGCAGCTTTTGTTCCAGCCAAAGGGTCAGTCTTGACAGGTCTAGATGAATTATGGTGGTTCCATTTCCCCTCTCAACATTGGTTTACACAAGAGCATACAGCACAATTCTGGCCAAGGAGACACATGATGTCGGCTGTGATCCCTTTATTAGCCAGGGTTCTATCATCACCCTGGAATTCTTGCAATAGTTAACTGATAAAGAGAAAAGATTAGTTTGGGCTCACAGTTTTGGAGGTCCCAGTCCAAGACTGGGTGAACCCAGTGCTTTGGGCCTCTGGTAGGCGCACTGGATGGTGGGAACATGTCGGAGAGCAAAGCTGCTCACTTCGTCAGCTGGAAGAGGAAGAGGCCAGAGTCCCATCGTCCTCCTCAAAGGTATGTCCCCAAAGGCCCAGGACCTCACACTTGGTCCTGCCTCCTAAAAGTTCTATGACTTCCTGATAACACCAGCCTGCTTAAACCACAGACCTGTGGGGAACATCCAAACCATTGCAGCTTCCATACAAGGAATTCCTCACTCTTGAGTATCCTTTGTTGCTGCTTCAACATCAGATGGGAAGTGGGGAGAAACTGAATGAAGAAAGGGGGAGTGAGGTGGACATTTGGGCTGGAGAGATGGCTCAGCGGTTAAGGCACTTGTATCCAGTGCCTAAGGCCCCCGGTTCAATTTCCCAGTACCCACATAAGCCAGACCCACAAGGTGGTGGCCTTGGTGCTCTCTCTCTCTCTCTCTCTCTCTCTCTCTCTCTCTCTCTCTCTCTCTCTCTCATATCTCTCTGCTTGAAAATGAATAAATAAAATATTAAAAAATATTCAAACCTTTAAAAAAAAAAAAGAAATCACCACAGACTGAGTTGCTTAAGCAGCACGATTGTGTTTTCTGAGAGTCCTGGAGCTAGAGGTACAAGATCAAGGTGTTGGCAGGTTGGTTTCATCTGAGATCTCTCCCCTTGGCATATAGATGGCCATCTTCTCCCTGTATCTTCCATGGCCTTCCCTCTGTGTTTCTGTATTCAAATTTCTCCTTGTTTTAAGGATGTCGGTGATACTGGAGTATGGCCTTTCCTAATAGCATCATTTTAACTTAATTATCTCTTGACGACCTTATCTCCATATGTAGTCGTAGTCTGAAGTACTGGGTGTTGGGAATTTAACATTTGAATTGGGGGATAACAAGGAGAAAAGAAAGAGGGGACGTGAGGAAGAAGAGAAGAAAAATGGGGTTCGTTATTTCTGAAGGATTCCTTCTCTATGTAATAGAAATTAACGGTGCATGCAAATAGAACTTTGTTCTATCACTAACACAAATTGGAATATGACCAGTTTGCTAACTGGTTGAGTTGATCAAAAATCCCATTGAAGACTGGGTTCTTTCACTATGTAGGCACTGCCACTTTTGGAATTTTCATTCTTATACTGGTTGCCTTCTGGTCACAAGACCCTTTGAGCCTCGAGGCAGGAAGACAGGAAAACGGATTGTACCAATGATCTTCCTCTTCTTTCTGTCCCCTTCACATGGAAGCAACATGCCCCCCCCAAGGTCCCCAACATATTGCCACTTATATGGTGTTGGCCTTAATGAAGACATGTGGCCAGCCCTGCATATACCTATGGGTTGTGGCAGAGCAAATACCTGACTTTCTGGATCCTCTGATAATAGGCAGAAAGCAGAAAGGGGGTGCGGTGGTTGTTGAATTAGTCAATTAACCATGTTTATCCAGAGGAAGAAAAAAGAGACACAGAAGACCAAATATAGGAGTTGGTGGGGAGAGCATAAGAGAAAAGGAAAGTCATCTATATTCATAACTAAATAGTAAATGAAAAACTAGTTTTCTTATCAGTCTCTCCAGCATGGTTCCCTACCTTGCTGATAAACGATGGTAATACCCAATTGCTGGCTCACCCTTTGACATAAGAATGCAATGTGCATTTAATGATTGCTTGCAGGTAAGGAGCTATGTGTGTGTGTGTGTGTGTGTGTGTGTGTGTGTGTGTGTGTGTGTGTGCCCAAACTACACATTTAAGTGTAGCATGCCACTTGGCACATAGTAGATAATTATTAAATATTGATTAAAGAAATGAGTCAACCCAGCCCAGATAGTTGTGGAAATGATATACAGTATCTACTCAACAGAGGAGAAATCATTAAGATTTGTTAATTGTGGGAACTTCTTAGAAATGCAAAATCTTGGGTTTTAACAGAGAATAGCTAAGTCCGAAATAGGTAGAGTCAGTATCTACATGAAAAATCTCATGTGTGTGTATCAAGTTCTCTAGCCCCTGCAAATGAATGCCAGATACTTGCATCACTTGTTCTCTTGGGTTTACATGGACAGTTTGGGAACTGAACCCAGGCTGGCAAGCTTTGCAAGCAAGCACCAAAGACCACGAACCATCTTTCGGGTCCCACTTATGCACATTTTAAATACCTGGTTAGTGTTTAGTGCAAGCTGAAACTTCTGAACACACACACACACACAGGCACACACACATACATACACACATACACACACATACATACACATACATACACAGATATGCACACATATACACACACCTTAACTATTTCTGTTTTTATAATTTTATGGGCATGAATATTTTATTCATTACAATTTCTGTTCTGGGCTATACCAAACATCTGAAAACACTACTCCATTCTAAGGCTCTTTCAAATTTTTAAATGTTTAACAAAACACAAAGACACAGGAAAAGACACCCACTCATACACTTCTCCAATTTAACAAAAGTTTGAAAGTCTTCTTAAGTCATTAGCTCAGAACTGTGTCTTCCATCCTTTCCACCCCACCCCATGCCTGACAGCATCTCTCTATTCCTCAGCATGCTGTGACCTTTCTGGCTGCTTCCTAAATCTCAGGAGACGACAAGTTGTCCATATTTATGAGCATGCTAAAGCTCATAGGCCTGCTTCTACTTTCCTGCCTGTGTTCTTCCAGTTAGTTCCTCTTCCTCCCAGCAACATTGTGATGCTGGGTGCCTCTAGTGGTATTTATAAGTGAACCAGAATCACTCATACAGGAGTCTTGGTGCCTTCCTTAGCCACTGATTCATTGTGATCTGCTCTGGTGAGCCTGACACACCACATGGGCCATTGGTCCCTGTATTTCAATAGACAACAGAATCCCCTGTGCTTGAAACACAGATCATTGATTTAGCTACTTCTGACCCAGTATACTGGGATGGGGTCCAAGAATGTGCCTTTCTTTCACGTTCTCAGATGGTGTAGCTGGTCTGGGGACCACAGTTTGAGACCCACTCTTCTAGGTTCTCAACACAGTTGCTCAAGGCCAAGGAGGGTCTTCCATTTTATCCAAGAATGGTCTTTTTTGAATAACTGTCCTGGTAGATGTTACGGGTTGTCTTCTGTTGCAGTCAGCTTCACGTTGCTGCACAAAGAACCAGACCAAAAGCAGCTTGTGGAAGAAAGGGTTTATTTTGGCTTACAGACTTGAGGGGAAGCTCCATGATGGCAGGAGAAAATATGGCATGAGCAGAGGCTGGACATTACCTGCTGGCCAACATCAGGTGGACAACAGCAGCAGGAGAGAGGGAAGCTGGCTATAAACCCTAAGCCAGTTCCCAACAATCCACTGAATTCCCAAATTGCCACCAGTGGACCTAGCATTCAGGACACATAAGTTTATGTGGGGAACACCTGAATCAAACCGCCACACCCTCCTACTATCCATTATCTTTTTCCTCCTTATCCATAAACTCAAATATGCCCAGCTTCACAAACATGATGTTTCTGTGACTCCTCTCGGCTACAGGTATCCACATGATATAAATTTGACACATGAAATGCAAGCGGAAGTCAACAGGTGGCACTTTTAGACAGTCATTCAAGAAGGTTTGGCTGATCATTTCTTTGCTCATTTCCTATCCCCCTGTACTTTAATGAAATATGGATATGATGCTAGGAGGGTCCCAGACATCTTGGGACCACGTGACAAGGATGCTTAAGAGGACAGAGGAGCCTGGGTCCCTGAGGACATCATGAACTGTCCTTGCCAGCCGTGATTGCCCATAGACATCCCATTACGTGAAAAAGGGAAAACTCCTAATGTATTTCTTTAAGTCATCATCTGAGGGGCAGTGTTGCTTTGAGCCAATGAAATTTTTAACTAATAGTATGCCTACCATGTTAAGGACCACTAATAGAGGTAAAGATGGAAAATGTATTTTCTACCTTTAAGGAGCTTGTGGAATAACTGTAAGACAGGAAACAGACACGGCTCTGGAGTGATGGTGTGAATGTAGAGCCCAGAGGGCCTGGCAGCCAGATACCCCCCAGGCATTCTGAGTAGCTGTTTGGAAAGACTTATATCAAGGAGGAAAGGGCAGAGTTGAAAAAGGATGTTGAATTTGGGGATCTAAAACCCTGTTACTGAAGAAACCACAGACTGCATCGATCAGCATCGAGAAACCCTTCAACGTCCAGAATGGTATCCAGCCCCCAGAAGGCAGTTAGTGTAGTGCTGGAAGGCACTGCACAGGCTGCCAGGGGAAACTGATCAACGACAGCTGGAGTAAACAGAGACGATTGACACGAATCACAATTTGCGGCCATGAGT